>JAHBMJ010000581.1:7500-42500 GCA_018398765.1 Chromera velia | reverse complement strand
CATTATTTGATATAACCATGACTATGATGCGCCATCGTCATCCATATCCAGAGCCACTGACAGCTAGATATTTCTAATAAGTCTTCTATAATATTAGGCAGAGAAAAGTTATATTATTTTCTAGGATATGATGCTACACGTACTACCTTAATTAACACTTTAAATCAAAAGCTTCAATCTCTCGAGAGACATCATTCTTAAACATGATTTTTCATCAAAGCTGCTGATACCCAGGTGAGGGTCTTCCATCCAAACTAATAGCGGTGCCCTCCTCTACAAATTAAGAACTTGAACTCGGGCCAAAAGTAGATCCAAAATCTTTCATTTCCTTGTTAACTATTAGTCTATTACTGTCAGATTTTATTATTAATTTATCAAATTATTATTTGCCTATACTATATAAAAAGGCGTCTAGCATTTAATATATTTACTTCCAATCTAGCGTCTGACAGTAATTTTGTTTTGCAATACGTTTTTTGAGTAGAAAAATTTAGAATTATGATAGAATAAAAATATTTAAAATATTTAAAAACACGGTTATTTCACTTTTAAATGCTTTTAAGCAGAGATTTTGATGAGAAACCGCTCTTTATATTTTTTTTACTGTGAATTAAGAAGAAGAGATTTGCTGCAATAAAGTGCTGCAAAGTGTAGGGGTATCAAAAAAAGAGTTTATGATATACACTCGTCGATCAACCTAGCATCACGGTGAAAGGCTTCACGTGGATCACTCCCCACATCAACTTTATAACGGCTGTTCTCAACTTTATAACGGTTGCTAGAACGGTTGTTTCCCTAAATACCTTGAAAAACCGAATAGTTTCTTAGAGTTAGAAATCATTCTTAAAACTTCTGGTTTCTTGTATGTCTTAAAGATAAATAACAAAAAATCAAACCCAATCTTATAACAAATCTTCCTATATGTCCCCATAAATACCTATCATTCTTCAGCCGTTCTTGACTTTCTCCTACTTTCTCCATTGCTTTTGCTACCGACCTTACTGTCTTAGACTTACTTGGACTCTTGCTGCTCGAGAAAGCGCCCCCTGAACGGACTATATAACGGACTCGCTCCGAGAACTTCGTGGGACCATGTGGGACCGACCCGAAAAGCGGCGCTGTGCCGCACGCGGTATACGCCGGCCGCCGCGTGCATACGTGCAGCTAAAAGTCAGACAAAAGGTCAGACACTCAGTGGCTGCATGCATGCATGGCGATCACAACTTAATTGCTTCACAAGCTCAACAGAACAGGCACGGCTCGAAAGGCTTTGGATATCAACGGCAGAAAAGCAGTTGAATCGGGTCGAAGTAATAGACGGGCTCGCACGGATATTGGTGGGTGAAGACGGACATGTGGAGGCAGGATTTAACAAACACTGTATTATGTTAATAGTAGTAACTGAGACTGCTCTTCAGCAACTTTGTTTTACCTTAAGAGATTGACGAGATCAGTGACGATGGTCTTTTGGCAAGACGCAATGGGGGGGGTATTGGGGGGCATTATGGGAAGAACAATGGGGGAGAAATTGGATGATTCCAGTGGTGGTGGGTACAGAACGCCCGGACCGAAAGTGGTGCGCATCCCTACCCATAAATGCTCTGGGTACTTTATGGATGATGCCTTGGAAGAAAGCTTTGTTGTAGAAAGACAGGGCACACAGAGAGGGTGGCTGCTTCTCTTGACGTCCCTCTTCTTCGTGCTGGACATTCTGGACCTTGCACTCGAGACAGAGTACCTGTCCACCTACAGCCTCGACAACCCGGTCAACGTTGTTCGAAAGACATGCACAATCAGTGTTTGCGCTTTCCTTGCCGGGATTGCCGTGTGGTATCCTGGACAGCCTCAGGATTTTGAAAAGGTTGTCGCCAGTGCAATGCTGCTCTGGGTGTTTTCCATGTCTTGGTTGAGGGAAGAGATTTACCGTCCCGCAGATTCTGCGCAGGACGTTCTCTATGCCGAGATGACGATGGTTGCACTCGATACGATCTTTGTGGTTTGCCTGATCCTGGTGATACCTCTGAGGCGACCGGCGCTCTTCATTTCTACGAGTTGTGCGTTTCTTCTGGAGCTTTCTGCTGGGATCTTTTTCATTGTCAGGCACGAGCTGGAGGATCAACTGATGATGGTCGCCCTCTACGGTCTGTTGGGCTCCGGGTTGGCCCTCTTTGCTGTGACAAGGGCTTTCGCTCAGGAAGAGGTGAGTGCCTTTTTCTGCCTGACGTGTGAACTGTTGACGGGGCGAGAACGGGAGCGAACGAATGAAAAGATGAGACGTCGAGGAAAGTCGGGAAAACGTGCTTCTGGGGAGGGTGTCAGTGCGATTGAATGATCCGCTTGATTGGACTGCTTCTGGTTTCTTCTCTTTCTCAGTTGTTCATTGTCCATTATAACTTTTCTACCAAAATCCGCCTTTTCCCCATGCACCCACCGATCGAATGCATGAAGTGGATAGAGTGCATGAATGCAGTACTCCACGCGGTGTCTGCACGTGAAGATCAAGCACCAGAAGACCAGGATCTCTCACCTGTTGGAGGAGGTGGACGATCTGCTGAAGGTGAAGTCCTCTGTGTCGTCTGTGGAACGACTGGTGGAACTCTTGAAGGGGGCGATTGAGGAACTGAGGTGGCAGGAGAATCTGTTCACATCTCGGGTAGGTCCGTTGTTCAATACCAGCAGTAGCAATCAACTTTGTTTTCTTACCCGCTTTGTTGCGATTGCTAGGCCACTAGTGGACTAATTTATTTCGTAGAGTCTTCTTTCTATTTCTCCATCTTGCTCTCTTCTTGCGTTGCCGCCAGCCCCGTCTGTTTCCTCATCATGAATTCCCTGCCCTTCTGTCTCCGTCCTCCCCTTGTCGCTCCCCTTGTTGTTCTGTGCAGGACACAGGAATGGACCCGGTGACAGCCAGAAGAGTCTCGTTTGCAAACAGGAGACTGATCAAAGAACTCACCGAGGCCGCTGCTCTTGCGTCGAATGCAGAACAACTCTTTGACATCGACATCTCGCAGGTTGGTGGAAGTGCGGCGGCGACATATGAGGTTATTTGTTGTGGTTTACGTGTGGTGCGGTTGCTTGGAATGCCAGTGAGGCGGTCAAGCAGTGAGTGTTTCTTTCTCCTCAAATTCAGTCCCCGCTTGATGTGTTTGCCCCAAGTTGGCTCACCCACTTTTTCCTGTGTGCTTCTGATTTTTTCCCCTCTTCCTTCCTTCCACAAACTTCTTTGCCATCTCAAGGCTGCGCAACACATTCTGTTGGCAGAGGTTCTGAAATAGTCTGAGTTGTTTCTTCGTCCCCCTTTCCCCTTTCTGCTTTCTGCTTTTCTTTCTTCTTGTCTTGTTGCTTGTTCAGTTGATTCAGAGAGTTCAAAATTCGGCGAGGCGATCGGCTGCCGAACGGCAACGAGAAAACTCTCATGACTCTGCAGTGGACGGATTGAACCCCGCGCCTGTCAGTGAGGGTGAGAGCAGCCCCGGAGCCACCGCGATTGTTGGATTTCTGAATGCGAACTTTGTGAGGAACTCGAATCAGATGGAGATGGTGGCGACGGGCAGGCTCAGGCCCCGCATGTCCGACTCCGTCTCCCCTCTTGTGTCCGACTCCCCCTCCCCCTCCACACAACCCATGAAGAACCGAATTGACGAAGACGCCGACGATCTCCTGAGAGCTAGCAGAAAGTGTGAAGTAGTGCTGAAATAGTTGGAATCGTTTCTTCATTCCCATTTCCGCTTTCTGCTTTTCTTTCTTCTTGTCTTGTTGCTTCTCCAGTTGATGAAGAGAGTTAAAAATTCGGCGAGGCGATCGGCTGCCGAACGGCAACGAGAAAACTCTCATGACTCTGCAGTGGACGGATTGAACCCCGTGTCTGTCAGTGAGGGTGAGAGCAGCCCCGGAGCCACCGCGATTGTTGGATTTCTGAATGCGAACTTTGTGAGGAACTCGAATCAGATGGAGATGGTGGCGACGGGCAGACTCAGGCCCCGCATTTTCGCTTCGACTTCCCCTCCTGTGTCCCCTTCAGCTTCCCCCTTGGTTCGCTCCCGCTCCATCAAGGACCGCATCGCTGACGAGACGGCTTGTCTCCTGAAAGCATTTGAACACCTTCTCCCCAAGTCTCTTGGAGGTGCCCCTCACAAAGAAGAAGAAAAAAACGAAAGAGAAGGAGGTGCCCCCCGCGCGAAAACAGACGAAGCAGAGGCTGCAACGAAGAGCAGAAACCAAACTCAGGACGGACCCCCGACGGGTGTGAAAGTGCCTGCAGAAGACTTGAACTCCTCCGCAAAAGCTCTGAAGGATCCGTACGCAGATGAGTGGAATGCGGACCTCAAACAACTGGAAGGCGCTTCAAATAGCAGCACCATGCGAAGAGCAAGCACAATCTCAATCAGCCCGAATGCGAAGGTGACCGTGCCAGTCGAGATCGCCAATGCACTCCCTATCATCGGACTGCACCTGCTCTGTCCGTTCCTCACAGCTCCCCTCAACCTGACTGGAATCACTCGAGTCCTCAATTTTCTCAACTTGGTCCGTCTCTCCGTCTGTCCGTGCAAGCTTGAGTGTATGTGTAAAGGGAGAAGAGCTCAAAAGCCTCTGTATGTGGACACGGTAGCCACTTTTTCTCTCATCAGTGTCCACTTCTTGCTTTTGCTGCTATCATCTGTCCCTTTCCACTCCTTGATTTTTGCATGCACCCCCTTTTGTGACACGGGTTCTCGAGAGGTACGAGACCCATCATACACACACACACACACACACACACACACGCACACGCACACACGCACACACGCAAACACACATGCACACTCACCCGTGCTGAAACGAATGCAGGTGGAGGCTTCGTACTCGACCAAACCAAAGTACCACAATGCGCTGCACGGGGCAGACGTAAGTCCGCGTCTCACTCTTTCCGTCTATTTGGGTGAATCGAACATGCACCACGAGCCCACTACCGCCGGTCAAGCTAGAGCGCAAGGAGAAAAGGGATCAAAGCTTTTTTTTTTAGCGATCTTTTCACGCGGCTTGCAAAGGTTGAAAGATCAAAACCTGCCGTCCGTGCATGTGAAGTGCGCACACCCGGCGCTTTCTTTGCTTGATTGCAGGTCGCCTTGATGTGCGTCTGGCTGACAGAGCACGCGGGGGTGCGGCAGTTTCTGAGTCCTGTCCGGAACTTGTGCGTGATCATCGCGGCTCTGTGCCATGACGTCGGACACGAGGGAGTGAACAACATGTTCCATGTCAACAAGTCAGCGCTTCATTGGGGGGGGTGTATGAAGACGTCTGCGTGGGAGCTTGTTGTAACATTCTGGCAGCACGGCGCCAACGGAAGGGTGAATGACTGCATCCGTTGTCATCAAATGTGTTTGGGTTGGCCCCAGAGGTTTGAAAGAAAAAGAGGAAGGGTGTCAACTGAACGAAAATTCTCACCCTAGTTTCCCGCCTTCTCCCTTTCTTTGGATGAAGCACTGGTTGCTCTCTGCAGATGGAGTGAGCTCGCCGTGACCTACAACGATCGGAGCGTGCTTGAGAATTTCCACGCAGCTCAGACATTCCGAATTCTTCAGACCACTGGGTGCCAACTGCTAGTCAGTCACTCATGCATTTGGGGAGTCAATCAGTGAGTCCCCTTATCTTTCAGTCTGGCTGGTGGCTGACGATTGAAGGTGGCCTGAGAACTCTTTCTTCTCCTTTTGTGCGTACGTCTTCACCACATACCCCGGCATGCATGCCTGCAGGAAAAGCTGGACACAGAATCGCGTCGGGTGGCAGGATCTGCAATCATTGACCTGATCCTTGACACCGACATGAAGCTGGTCAGTCAGCAAGTAACGCTCGGTCATCTAGTCATCAAGTATTAGCGTGTGGCCGTGTTTGGGGGTGCCGGTTCATGGCATATCTTTATTGCTGCAAAACCATGCAGATATATTTTCTTGGTGTGCAGCTAGATTGGAAATGCAGAAGAGTAAATAACATTTTCTGATGAATCCTGTTTCACTCGATCATCTCTGCAATGCCTGACTGCAGCACTTTGAGTTTCTCTCCACTATGAAGCTGAGGAGAGCGACGACCGAGTTTGCGTCCAGTCTGAGCACAGAGGGGTGGAAGGCCGCTCAGTCAGAGAAGAAAATACAGGAAATGGAGAGAGATATCTGGATGGTCACCAGGGCGTGCATGAAGGCTGCTGATCTAGGTGGGTGGGTGGATGAGGCTATTCGATGTTTCCGTTCTCATTCGTATTCAAATTCGTGTCAGGCTGGATACAACAGAAGAAATAACTACACTGCAGGAACACCAAGTGTTTGAAATGCTTCACTTGCCCCTTATCATTGCCTGCCTCGGTTCGCTCACTTAGTCAGTCTCTCTCTCAGTCTCTCTCAGTCAGTCTCGTTCCTTCCCTCATCACGAATGCGCGCAGGTCACAGCGCGAAGCCCTGGGACGTTCACTTTGCGCGTTCCCTTTGTGTGACGGAGGAGTTCTTCCTTCAAGGCGAAAAGGAACAAAGCCTCGGCCTCCCGATCTCCCCCCTCTGCAACAGGAAAGACTCGAATCCCGTTGCTCTCTGCAAGTCGCAGATCGGTTTTCTCAAATTCGTCAGCAGGTCCGTTGACGAAGTCGTGGTCTTTTCATTTTTTTCTTGTTTTCGCATCTCCTTTTTTTTCGTGTGTCCTGAGAGTGCTTGCAAAGTTCGAATGTGAACTCAGGTATCTCCGAATGCATTTTGTTTATTTTCTTTGTATTGCTGTCCCTCCCCTCTGTCCTTACTTGAACCAGGGAACTTTTCGCTGAGCTTGCAACGATTGAACAAATTTCCGCGGAGAGAGCAGTGGAGGTGCGGCGATACCACTCGAAAGCCGGAAGCATCAAGGGGGCGGCAGAAAAACAAGCAGCCTTTCAACGCGATCGTCAGGAGAAACACAACGAGGAGGAAAAAGGGAAGGTGGAGCTGCCGACTCGGAGGCTGAAATCTACTCAGAAGCTCGGCACGGGGATGCAACCCCCCACATTGTCCGACGCTTTTGCCTCCCTGAGCTGTCGGTCATCTCTTCTGGATTCCAGACAGCGAAGTCCCGCAGTGGATGTGCCCCCGAGCAGAATCGAGTCTGTTTGCCTCTTCAATCTGGACTCCAACGTGGAACAGTGGCAGCGACCAGAGACTGCTGGTCTGATTCCCCTTTCTCTTTTCGAGACCACTCCACGGCAACCTACGTCCCCTGAGAGCGCAGTTACTCTCTCCTCGCCGGAATCCCGTTCCGTATCGCCGGAGAGTCGGAGAAGCCCCTTTGGGCGGTCAGGAACTGCCTTGTTGAGCTTCGCCTCGTTGAAGAAAAGTCCAGGGTTCCTTCCGATGACCTCAAGCAATTCCGCAAAGGACAAATTTCCTATTTCTGGTGAAGCGGCAGAGTGACAGACAGGCAGACAGGCAGGCAGGCAGGCAGGCAGATTGAATTGCTCAGCTTCGCTAGGGAACCTAACGCAAGGAAAGAGAAGAGGCATTTCGCAGCTGTTTTCGTCAGATTTTGGACCTCTTTCAGTAAAGTGATTTTATGTGTGTCGCTGCCTCTTCTTTCATTTTCGTTTCAGTCCTGTTAGTGATATTTCTCGGCATACGTCTGTTGCCAAGTGAGTGAATTCAATCAACTGCATGCCGTTGCATTTTTGACACGTCAGCGTTTTCAGTCTCTCCCAAGTTCCTTTTCTTTCTTGTAAACCTTTGCTTTCGCCTTCCCTCAGGCTTAATTCTACCTCGATGTTCTTCATTTCCAATTTCGCCGTAATTTCAACCAATCGATCTATGCATTCTTCATCTCACACAAATCAGAAAAGGCCCAGGGAAGGCAGCGTTCGACAAATTTCTGGTGGATTCAGGGAGGGGGACTCCGAAAGCTCTGTTGCTGTCCAGTTAAACCAACACACGCAGCCGGGTGGAAGGGAGGACAGCTTTGAGTTGGTCTCTCTGTACGTCCTGAGCATGAGCTCCGACTCGTTGTCTGAGATCGGTTGCTTTACAAACCCTCGAATGAATATTGTCAGGGAATGCTCCTTCGCTTTATGGAGACAGAAAGCACCTCTCGAAGGCGGGGAGGCAATTCAGGCGAATCCACCGCCGCATGTCTGATTGACTGGCTGATGGTCCACCCATGTCCGGCTTTCTTACTGAAAAAAAAAAACGCCTGCGATCTGTACCATCACTGTGACTTTGGACACATCTCTAATTGATTCAAAAGAAACCAATTTTTTGCGGTCCGCAGAGATCGTTCGATCGTCAACATACATCCATTTCTTTTTGTCTCCTGCATGTCTGATGCATGATGTGTCGATCAGGGAATGGCCGGAGGGAGGGATATTCATTGTAGGCGGCTGAACTAGCCTCGGGGGTATATTCGGAATCGTGGCGTGAATATTGTTCTCTTCTGTGCTTGAAAACACTGGCGGCGGGATGCATGTAATTCAGGGTGAATAACCAGGCGGCAAGGGTCTCGGGTTCCGGGATCGCTCGGAGGGAAAATCAACGAGTGCCAAAAGACGTAACAGGTGTTTGTTGGTTGGTTTGTTTCTTTTTATAGAAAGCATGTGCCATCCTGACATTTTTCTTAATATCTTTCCTTCTTCTCTCAATTTCTTTCTTCAGTCGAGTCAAAAACTCTTTCTTCAATGTCTCTCTCGAGTCCTCTTCCGATCGTGATTCTACATCAAACGGCAGTTTTTTTGTTTCACGCAGTTTTACTTCATTCATCACTCGCTGATTGAAGTCATGCTTTCCGGCTTCGTTCATATGTTCGCTTCATTCCCATAGGGAAAAGGAAAAGGAGACAATCAAAAGAGACTGTGGGACACACACATTGAAGTGATACTAAAAGAAAGACCGAAGCATGCATCCTGTGAGGCGGAGCCCATGTGTCTTCATGCTGCACATATGGAGATTAATGCTCAAGCCGTGTATGTGAGCAGATCGATCGACCTTTCGAAGGTTCATCCATCAGTGGTGCGCTGAGCAGATCGATCGAGGTGCTTACTTGTCGATCAGACATGGGCTGGTGAGGTGGGACGGGACGTACAAGGGTGGATCAATGTGCGGAGATTCACGAAAAGGGTGGAAAGAATGCTGCGGGTGGGGCCGGGGTGGGTTGATTTCTCTAAGTTGGCTCACCTCAAAAATTGAAATTCGAGGATTGCTTTATCAACCTTTCTTCAAGCATATTGAGAGCGGTGCCTTTTCAAGTCAACTTCAGTAATTTGAAGTGACGCGGAATGAACAGGTCTTTTGGTACATTTTTGTCCTATATTCAGGCTTCGCAAAGACTCACTATTTGATAAAATAGAGGATTTTCTTTATAATTTTTATAGAACTTACATGAACTGGGACTATGAAATTATGATCTGGCCTAGGAAGGCTAGGATTTGGCTTCTTTTTTTTGAGTCCAGAAAAATGTAGAAATAAGGGGTGCAACTTTAGTAGATTCTAAGTAGAAGCGGCACGCCCTACTATATCCTACTAGGGCACGTCGGACATTCGGCATATTGAGGCGGGAAAACCATCCTCCAAATTTAGCCTCCGAATATTAATCCTAATCCCAATCCTAATCACAAAATTAAAGTTTACTTTCAGTCTGACTTTTCAGGCATTCGGACGGAGGAGCGTCAAGTATGAGGTCACATGAGAGAGGAAGCTAGCAGCGATAGCAGTAACCAGCACAGAAGGAAGAGATGAAAGACGTATAGGCCAGACGCTAGGAACAAACTTTAAGTCAATGTCCCCCCGACTTTTCAGTATGTTGGTACTATATATATCTGACGTATTATCCGTGCCTACAGTATGCTAGGCAGTATGCTCAGAACTAGGCTAGGAAGCTATTATACATAAGGCTCTGACATTTAAGTTGAGCGCTATAATAGCGGCTATATAGGTTTATTCCAATCATTAATGATTCATTATCAGCATTATATATTTTTGTATGTTTTTTCAGATGAAAGAAGGTTAAAAAAAAAGCTTTTGGCCAGGCTTTTGGTTTAGAGTTTTTCAAATTTAAAGTCATTAAGTTAAATTTCTGTATCAAATTATAAAAGTTAATTAATTATTAAATTTAAGGCCGGACTTTATTTTTAAAACTTAATGAACTAGCTTTAGACATCAGATATAGAACTATTAAAATGAAGAGTTTGAAACCTATAGTTTGAAACTGAAAGCCTACACTATACACTTTATGATGATGATAAAGTATAATCATGCAAACTGATGATAATGATGATTGAGGGGTAGATTTAGCGACGCCAAATCCTAAGCCAATAACAAGGCTTTGGGGACAACCCAGAGCATACATTCATGGGGGGGGGGTAAAGAATTTCAAACCTGCATGCCAGTTGGATTGATTCGCCTCAACTTGCCTTATCGACAGAATGCACCTTCTTGAGACAGTCAGCTATAGCTTTGGAACCGCTTCTAGGCAGGATTGTACACAACAGCAACACCATATCCTTCATTTTCTTCTTATTATCAGAAGTGCCCCTCCCGGTTGCACCTGCAATGCGTTGTGCAATCTGTATTCTTATGTTAATGGGCGCTCTCTGCTTCGCAATTTCGTACAGTTCTTTCAGCCTGTTCCGTTCCCTTTCTGTATTTTTACACTCTGTCAGGACATGAACCTCATCTTTAATCATACGCGAGGGGGACAAACATTTATTGCACAGCCGTTCTGGTTGAGTTCTATCTATATCCTCCTCTGTGAGAGCCCTGAAAAGCATACGGAAGCTTGCGGAGGACTGCAGCAGACTCTTTAGCAGAGGTTCAACACTGCACTCTATCATTTCACTTCTCGGACGCCATTTCCTTTCACACAGAAGGTGCATGGCCAAACGTTCTCTGGTCGGATTTTCTGACTGGAAAGGGAAGAGATCTGCAAGGCGGGGGAAAATTCCGTCTCTGTCTCTAACGTTCCCAGTTTCTTTTTTCAACCAGTCGGACAGCCAGGCACCCTCTACCATCTTTTTTGCCGCCCTTTTCCTTCTGCCCTTGCCCTTCCTTTTAAACTTATCCCCCACCGTGCTTGGCAATGGAGGCCATAAAAGGGAGCAATCTAATGGAACGGCCAGCCATTTTACTGTCTTAACGAAGGGTTTGCACGAGCTAGCCAAGCACTCATTCCACACTGCCCGGGGTAGAGCACGGTCGATCAATTTGATGCATTAGATGAAGCCCTCACTCAGCTTACCAAGTAGAGAATTGAATGGCTCAAGAGAGAGAGAGAGAGAAGGGAAGGCGAAACAAAGGAGTGATAAGAGAGACCAAAACAACATCGAACAAAACGTAATTGTAAAGCATCGAGGCAAGCAATATCTGTCTTTCTCAGTGGGATCGTTTCTAGTCCATACAGCACGACTGACAGCCAGAGGGCCTTAAACAAAGTAATTTTAGAAAAGGAAGAAACAAAGTCTAAAGAAGAGAGAGTACCAAACACAGCCCCCAGTACCTTCTCTGCCGCCTCAATGCGGGCTTCGACTGTCTTACTAAGGTCCCCGCCCTCAAAAACCCAGTTGCCCAAATACTTATGTTTACTCACCGCTTCCACTGGTCTGCCTTCATAAAAAAAAGGGGTCCGGGGCACTAGGTCGGGGTGGGAGGAGGAGAGATGCATAACTTTTGTCTTTTTTAAATTCACCTTCAGGCCGTGCTCCTTACAATAGTCCTCGAAGCGAGACAGACGTTTCTGCAAGTCTGAAGCACTGTGGGCAAACAGAACAAGGTCGTCAGCATACCTGATGCTTTTGATTAAAATGTCAGACAGTCTGACAGGAGTCTCTCTATCAGTATTCCCAGCCGAGCTTTGATTCCTGTTTTCATTATCGGAGGTGACAGACTTATGCAAATTGTTGATGAAAAGAAGAAAGAAGAGAGGAGAGAGAGGATCGCCTTGTTTTACTCCTCCGCCTTCTGGAAAGCATTCTGTTGCCCCATCCACCCAAGCCTTCACCTGACTATACATCGAATGAATTATCCAAACATCGGCTTGGCTTACTCCTTCCTCCCTGAGCCTCTCTAACATTTTGACCCGAGGAACTGTATTAAACGCCTTGCTGAAATCAATAAACGCGGCAATCAGAGGGCTCTTCTTCTTTTTGGAGCTAAAAATTAACGAAGACAGAGCAGCGAAGGCCTCCCTTGTCCCTACCCCCTGTCTGAAGCCGAGTTGCCTTTCGTCAATTTTCACCTCTCTCCTGATCTTTAAGTCCATTAATAAAGCAAAAATCTTACCTAGAAGCCCCACAATATGGACCGGGCGCCATTTGTTACAGTCGAGACTCGGCGGGCCCTTAGGGATGGGAACAATGCGCAACACATTCCAGCGTTCAGGCCAAAAAGAAAAAAGGTGAAACAAACTAAAAAAGACAAAGAGCAGCAAGCGGGAGAGAGGAGAAAAACTAAAATATAACGAGAGGTGACAGGGGCTAACCCTATCCAAATCTAACGCCTTCTTTAGGTCAATTCTTTTTATTGTTTCCTCAATCATATGTATGAAGAAGGTGGGCTGAGAAGGAGGGGGGAAGGCCAGACTAACAGGTGCAGGCGGAAGACTAGGACCATCGAAGACCCCAGCCCAGAACTGAGTGAAGGAAGATGCAGCGGGTTTATTATCCCTTCCCCTCTGTGTTTTGATTTTCCTGTTCCATTGCCAAACTTTCGAGGGGTCAACTGCTGCTTCTCTAGCTAGTCTCTCTGCTGTCTGTTGCTCAAGCTTACTCCTTTTTGCTACAAACAGTCGAGCTCTTTCCCTTTTCAGTTTGACACATTCTTTTTACAGAAGGTGAGAAGGGTTCGGGACATGTCTTGCCTTTTCCTCTGTCTCCTTCACCTTCAAATGAATCAGGCAGCATTGAGGGTCCCACCAAGCCTGACAGGTGCTCTGCTTTCTCCCAGACTGTCTTCTTTTCTTGAATGCCTTTCCCCCGTCTACCACTGCACCCACTTTGCTGTCTGCCAGCCTTTCTTCCCAAGAAAGACTCAACCGTTCCAATTGGTCAAGATAAGAAGCCTTGCTGAGAGAGTTGGGGGGGGGAGCATTCTGAGGGGGAGGTGGTTGTGGGGGAAAGGGTGGTAGGTCAGAGGGAGGTAGGATAGGGGAAACAACTTGACCTCCTTCACGCAGTTCGTTTACCCCTCTGTCGAACAGGCTGGGAAAAACTGTCTCAGAAAACGGTAGGACCGCTCTGGTGAAAGGAATCATTTCATCATCAGTCACCGAGGAAGTTCTATTAACAATGAGGAGAAGGGGGAGAAAAGAGAAATTCTTTTCGCCCGTGGAGGCATGCGGAGGATCAGAAGACATAGGGGGAGGAGATGAATCAAGAAAAAAAGAAAGAGAAAGAACAACATGTTGAGGGACGAAGTCCGCTTCCAGGTTTGAAGTGGCAGAGGACCAGGCTATCAAAAGAAAAGGATCTACAAAAAAGTGATCAATGCTCTTCTCCTGCTTTAAAAAAGGTGCACGGGCCTGGAAAGGAGACATCAACACCCAGCCTCTCACATTTCAAGGACAGGCCGTGGAGAGGAATTAAGTTAGAGCGTTCATAAAGACGGATCAACCAATTTCCTTGCTCGTCAGGTTGACTGCCATGGCTGCAGGCTGACAATTAAGAGGGCTTACAAGCATCAACTTCGTTCTCTTCTCTGCTTTCATCAGTGGGACATAGCATTCTTTCCCAAGTTAGCCCTTCCGGCACCTGAGTTCCCAGCTTGCCGTTCATGTCCCCAACTAGGATGCGCAAATCCTCGAGAGGTACCTGACACAGTGCATCGATCACACCCTCTCTCTCTCTGTCTCTTAGCTCCCTGTCTCTCTGTCTCAGGTCAGACCCTCTAGGTAGAAAGTACACACCGAAGTCATGGAGGACTCTCGTGGCTGACTCCCCCCCTTCTGAGGGAGAAGGCACATTCACTGACAGACAGACCAGATTTTGACCCACCAGCTCCCACCTTGGCTGCAGTTCATGAACTAAGGAATTCCTGACTAGGATGCATACACCCCCTGTCCTTGCTTCCCCGATGGTTGCAGCTTTCCTTCTCGACCCTTTCGCTTTGATTTTCCTTCTCAACCACTCAAAGTGATCGAAATTATGCCCTGTGTGAGTAGATGTTCTTACGGGCATGGAGGGGCACTTCGTTTTAGTCAACACCACAATGTCTGCCTGGCAAGCGGCCAGCCACCGCTCGAGAGTCTTATTTCATATGCGTGACCCCAGTCCCCCCACATTTACCATTTTTATTGTGAGTTTCCTTCTTTTTGAAGCCATAAGACCAGACCTCACGTCGTAAGAAGGAGAGAAAACATTGTGGGAGGATGAGGATGTAGAAGGAAAGAGGAAAGACCCATTAAGGGATTGAAGAGGTTGCAGAGGGGCGCACCGGTAGGGCAGAAGCAGAAGCATATGCAAAAGCCGAAGCAGAAGAGGAAGAAGAAAAAGAAGCAGAAGCAGAAAAAGAAGAAGAAGAAGAAGAGGAGGAGGATGAGGAAGAAGGAGAAGAGGAGGAGGAGGAGGAGGACGATGACACTGCAACTGGAGGGGGAAGAAGGTTGGAAAGAGAATCTGCATGACGCTTTTGTCGGTCTTCACACTTTTTGAGTCTGCATACTTCCCTGCGACCGGCCCAAAAGACACACACCAGACGTTTCTCGTCTTTCTTTAGTTGATCTGCGCTTATCCATGCGAAGTCGGAAGTGCCCCTCCTCCAGAAATTATATTCTCTTCTCTTTCCTTTTCCGCCCCTCATTGCACGAATTCTTGTAGGAGAGCGTGAGCCTCTATGAATGAGGGCTTGGTCCTCCTTATCCCTATCATCAGAAGATCTAGAAGAAGAGAAGGAAGAATCAGAGACAGAAGAAGAGGAAGAGAGGGAAGGCGAGGACAGAAAATCACGCTCATGTCTCCTCCTACGGCGTTCTCTTTCTTGTTGTCTATCTTCACGCAGCTCCCATCGAGGGGCAGATTTGAGACTCTTTCCATTTAGGGGGTTATTGCAGCACCCCTTTTTAAAACAGTCGCAATTGACGCAGGGTCTTGCTGGGAAAGATTCCGACCCTCTAGCGCATGAGCATCTGGATAACAGGCAACATCCGCCTGCAGAGGCCTTGCAGTTACAACATCTCTCTTCATCCCCCCCCCGTCTGTTGCGGCCCTGCTTGTCGGGCTTTTCCTTGCCTTTCTCTCCCTTTTTATTTCTCTCCTTTGCATCATATCTCTTTCTTCGTTTACTTTTCTCCCCATCCCCCAATTTGCTACCTGAGGCCTGACTGTTCGACTGCTGCTCCCCCTTTCCATATTCTCTCTACGGGGGGGGTAGGAAGGAAAAAGCAGAACAAGAACAGATAGGCGGACTCCGAGGGAGAGGGAGAGAGGAAGCTGAGGAGAAGAAAGAAGCACCTGGTCCAAGAGGAACATCGTAGCTTGGTCCGCAGGCCGCTTGAACAACAGGCAGAGAGGACAGGGAGAAGCAAAAAGGAGGGGGTGCCAATGGAGGTGGAGTGAGGGGAAATGGAAGGGAGGCAGGTGGAAGAGGAGCAGGAACAGCAAAGTCGGACTGAGAGGCAACAGGGAGAGAGAGACACGGAGGAACACATGGAAAGGACGTATCATTCAGCAAACACGTACAGTTCATAGGGGAGGGGGGAAGAAGCGGGAGAGAGCGAGCTGGAGAGGGTGTGGTGGGGGAAGGAAAAGAACATGAATCTGAAGACGAACAAGAGACGGCAAGGAAAGGACCCGGGCAAGATTGAGAGAGAGAAAGGGAGGAAGAAGGGGAGGGGGAAGCTAAACATTCTGTATTCAGTGCACCGTTAGAAATCACTTGTCCCTTTGCCCTTCTTAATTCTCTTCTTGCTTCTTTTTTTCTATCTTTTGCCCATCTATTCCTCCTCGCTGCCTTTTTCCTTGTCATCTCACTTTTGAACCCCAGACCGTCCCACCCACTCATCGGGATGAAGCCAGGGGGAGGAATCACAGAGGAAAGCGGAATGCATTCCTTAACTGGAGAATGAGGAAGAGGAGAGAAAAGGAGAGAAGGCAAACCATCCCAAACCGGACAAGAGCCCCATGCGGGAGGGCAGGAGCTAAGTGGGGGGAGAGACGATGGATGGAGAAAAATGTGAGGAGAAGACTGAGTAGACTGGCTACTCACGTTGGTGCTCTTATCTTCCTCTTCTTCCTCCCCCAGCATAGACCATCTGTTTCTGCATACCACCCCAGCGGGCAGAGACATGCCTGCAAGCGAAGGGAGCAAAGGGGCCGTAAGCCTAGCACAGGGAGTAGACGTATGAGTGGTTAGGTTATCAGAGAAAGTGAGGAAGGAAGAAGTGAGCGGAGGGGTTTTCGAAGGAGTCAAGGTGGACAAGCAAGCGTCAGGAGATTGTGAAGAAAGGGAGTGATGCAAAAGGGAGGAAAGAGGAGGGGCTGAAGGGATTGGCATGTCAAGAGGGTCAAAGAGTGGAGCTGTCTTGCCGAGAAGATTCGCACACTCATGGCGAGAAGGAGAAGAGGAAGAACGTCTATCATAATTTAATTAATTATTAAATTTAAGGCCGGACTTTATTTTTAAAACTTAATGAACTAGCTTTAGACATCAGATATAGA
Organism: Chromera velia; assembly: GCA_018398765.1. NCBI lineage: Eukaryota > Chromeraceae > Chromera > Chromera velia. The sequence goes on along the minus strand of JAHBMJ010000581.1, from coordinate 25,885 downwards.
ACTATTAAAATGAAGAGTTTGAAACCTATAGTTTGAAACTGAAAGCCTACACTATACACTTTATGATGATAATAAAGTATAATCATGCAAACTGATGATGATGATGATTGAGGGTTAAATCCTAGATTTAGCGACGCCAAATCCCAAGCCACTAACAAGGCTTTGAGGACAACCCGAGCCCGGTATTGGGGCAGGAGGCCAATCTTCCAGACATTAATCCTATCCTATCCTATAGAACTATTAAAATGAAGAGTTTGAAACCTATACACTTTATGATGATGATAAAGTATAATCATGCAAACTGCACCATAGTTTATCAAATTTTCTAGCAAAATCTAAAAATGATTTAAAACCATCGATCATCGATAGGCATATACCCTAGCATATACCCGAGGGAAATGCTCAGTAAACAGATCGGTGCTTAAAACCGTCCTCATGTGGAATTCCAATAGCAACAGCTTGAGTCATGTTCCTGCAATACGCTGCCGTACAGGGATTGGAAAATTACTCGGGCAAGGATACGCATCCTTGGGTCGATGCTCCCAAGATCCAACTTCATCCAAGTCAATCATATACAATTCATTTATGTGCGCTGGACACAGACATGCAAAGTGTGTAACTGACACGTGCAGATGCATCTTGGTGAGTGCGAGTGTTGTCGGACATGAATCGATGCCACTGATATTGCTCGATCAGCTGGTGCAACACAGCTCAGTAGCAAAACTCACTAACTCCATACAGAGCGGAGTCAGATAATCAGGCCGGCTCTCTCTCTGCATTCGACCTGAACGCCAGATGAAAGAAAGTTGAACAAAAGCCCCTTAAATTCTGTCAGAGTGAAATGATATCTTCTTTTTTTAATGCACCAAGCCGTGCATTCTGCGCGTGAGAGAGCCCGATTCTCAAACTCACGTCAATTTTTTCACTTCCACCTTCTGAGCCCCCCCCCTCTTTCTGATCCATTGACCTCCAAAATGAGAGACAGACCGCACGACCGTTCAGTTTTTGTCCCAGTGAAGAGGGAGATGAAGATACGACACAACTGGAATGAAGAACGGTGAGTGAGTGGAGCTACTGCGAGCTCGCAAGCTGCATAGGGTACAGAGGTTGAGAGACAGACAAATCCCCTTCAGCCTCCAGCCCCCTTCTACTCGCCAATTCCTTCCACCAACGTATGAGGCTGGCTGATCGACTGATTGACTACATGATTGATCCCCCAACCAATCAATTCCCCATCCATGCAACCCTTCAGGCCAACAGTCAGTCGGTAAGTCCGCTCACCGATACAGAAGGGAAGAAAGCCCAGACATGCACGACAGGGCAAACGCTCTATTGCACCGCTTGCATGGCTTGAAAACAATAAAAGAAAATGACTTTCAAAAGACAGAGAGAGACGGAGGGGAAGCAGGGTGAAAAAGCACAGACAGAAGACACATGTTCAAGAAGGAGCACTTCGCACTCATGAGTTAACATTCACGCATCCATACATCGAGACCCCTACCCCTCTGTTTTATTTCGTTGATCGAAAGAGCACAGACAGACAGACAGACAGACCGGCCTTGCATTAAATATTCAAAGAGCGAAGGGAGAAAGAAAGCAGTCGTTGAAAAGAAAATGAGGGACTGGACCGATGGAATCAAGATTTGACGGATCGAAGGGAAAGGGTGAATTGGAGAAGGCACCATGAAACATGGCGAACACGATGCACCACAATTGAAACGAACACACACACACACACACACACACACACAAACAAGCAAACGAGCAACAAAGAAAGCGGCTGCGGCAGGCAGTAATCTCACAAGCGACTGACGGACTAACGACCAGACCAGCAAAGCCAACCGGGCAGCCCCCCCCGCACACAGAAAAAGTCAATCGAAAGGTACCTTATGCAGCCAGGCAAACTCTCTCTCTCTCTATTTCTTTTCCCTTCCTCTCTCGAGTCCCCGTCCCTCTCCCCAACCCCCCCTGCTCCATCTATACCCCTGCCCGCCAAGAGACCTAGATAAATCGAGTCCGACGGACGGATGGATTGATTGCAGGACAGGTTGAGAGAAAGAGAAATAAAAGGAAGGACAAGCAACATCTCGGTTGTGGAGAGACTCTGACAATCCTCCTATGTGCCTCCTTCATTCCAGGACCAGGGCCGCGCGACCAGAGACGACAGAGACCCCCTTCGCAGTTTCCTTCGGCTTACGTCGTGCCACACATTCAAAACGTTCGTACCTGCCTGTATGGCATTCTGTCGAGACAGACGGTCAGTCGGTCGGGAGACCCATATGATACACGCAAGATCTCTCCCGCACTACTCACCCACCCAGCTGCCTCACTGGAGTCCTTCCTTCTTTCTGCAGGATAGGGAACTCTCTTTCTCTCTCTCTCTCTCTGTGTGTGTGTGTATGCGTGTGTGTGTCTGTGTGTGTTCACGTGCGGGCGAAAAAAGAGAAGACAACAAGAGGCGGAGAAAGACAGGGAGAGGAAGGGGGCGAAAGAGAGGTGAGGAAACGGCAGAGAAGTTTGAAAGGAGCTCGACAAGCAACGGCAAAGAATCGCCCCCAACAGGCAGAGTCAAAAGCTTCGAACGAAAGCAGCCCCAGAACTGTCAGCTGCCCCCCCGCCCCCTCCTCTAGAAATTTCCTCCTCTTCTTCCTCGGGGGTCTCTCCTTCCGCGCACACCTGCTGCTGCTGAGAGGAACCTCTGAGCAGACCCTCTCCTCCTCCTCCTGACCCCTCCCTTTGATGACTTTCCATTTCCTCCTCCACAATGGCCGTCTCGGCTGTGTACCTGTTCTGAGAGCCTGTCTGCACTGCAGTCACTTGGCCCTCAGGTAGATACGCGCTCATGCCTCTGTGTCTGGACGACTGAAGCACACTGCTGGAAAGCCTGCCATCCTCACCCGGATCCTCCCTCTCTCCGTGTGGTGGAGAGGGGCCTTCAGGCCATCCGGCGTCGGTGTCCTCTTCGTCGTCGTCAGCCCCGGCAGCGGGGCTTCCTCTCACTGCACGCACAGTCGCAAGACCGTCGTCGTCCCTCTCTGTCTCTGTGTCAGCCTGCTGAAGGGACGAGTCTGCACCTGCAGACGGGGGGGAAGGGGAAGGAGGCTGCCCCGGGTGGGGGGTGAGTGATGCGACTGGCGTCATGGAAGAGGTTGCCGTGGGAGGGTGGAGAGAAGAACTGCTTGGCGCTGTGACGTCATATGAGGAGGATTCATGCGTGTCAGTGGCCTCCTCACTCAGTCTGTCCCCCAGCCCTCTGAGATCTGTAGGGAGACCTCTGAGAGAAGAGGAAACGATCGGCTGAAGGTGTGAGGAGGACCTTGCAGGCAGCGGGGGGAGGGGGAGGGGGACCCCTGTTGATCCTCTGTGCGGGTGGGTGGGAGGGGGAGGGACGTGATGATGATGATGAACACGGTTGAGGATCTGTTCCGTCTCTGCCTCACGTTCTCGGTCACTTTCTCTCCCACCAACCTCCGGGTGGGGGTGCTGCTGTTGCTGTTGCTTGTGCTGCTGGAGGTGGTTGTGAATCATGGTCGGAGGAAGGGGGAATGTCTCCCTCTCGCTTCTGACTGCTCCCTCCCTCCCTCCAAGGTCGTCGACTGTCTTTTCGGGACCTTCACCAGAAGGATATGGGGGCGTAGAAGAAGAGGAAGAAGGCAGATTGCGGCCTGAGGCAGACGGTGCCGGTGCTGTTGTTGGATCTTCAGATCCAGCAGGCACACAGCCTGATGAGGAGTCCATCGGGGGGCGGAGGGGGTCTAGGGCTCCACGGGTGATGGTCGAGAGACCTGAAGAACCGACAGCCGCGGCACACGCGTCTGCATCCGCACAAGATGAAGAAGTAGCTAGACGACATCTATCGCCCCTTTCCCTCTCCCTCTCTTCCTCTGGAGGCCCCCCCCCCCCACTCATGTCAGGGTGCGGCACTGCCACAGGCATCACCATGCCGGGGGGAATGCTGGCACGAGGAGACGCGGACGCGCCGCCACCAGCGTCCCCCCCCCCGCTGTTGTTCCCTCCGGACTGCTGTCTTCTCTTGTGTGACGAAGAGACTGCGTGCGTCAGTGGAGGGGGGTCTTCCCCTGTGTGTGCCTGCGCTTGCAGTTGCTGGAGGCTGGGGCATGCTCCTGCTCCTGCTCCTCCAGCGATGGAGGGAGGGACAGAGACTGTTTGGACACCGCTGGCTGGAGGTGCCTGTCTTTGTCCTTGCCCACTGGCGCCGCCCTTTCCCCCTCCGTTTTTCTCCTGAGAGGAGAATTCTGCGAGACTCATGATCACACCATGAACCCCAGAGCTGGCAGGGGGGGGTTGGAGACTGGTAGAGAGAGCGTGGGGGTGAGGGCCGAGAGGGGGGGTGTCTGGAAGGCCGGCCCTCCCTGCCTCACTCGAACGATTGGATCTCTCTGACAGCCCTTCGCTTAGACCTCGGGGGGGTTGCCCTCTCCCCTGGGAGGCCCCCGCATCGCTGTGGGGGGGAATCTCCTTCCCCCTTTCACTGCCTCTGTCTCTGCTGCTGTTGTGGGACGGTGCCCGAGAGAGGCGCTGACGACTGAGGGGCATGACGTGCCCCACTCCGGCCCCCGCTCCTTCGGCCTCGCCTGCCGGGGATGAGGGCAAATTCTCCATTCTGGCCGCCAGGGTGTGGGAGGAAAGAGACGCAGAAAGGGAAGCTGAGGTGGCGACATTCGCAGCCACCGAGGCCCCCGCTGCTGAGGCAGAGCCGCCGGCGGGTGATGGCCGCCCCCCCCCATCACTCTCCCCACTAGCCTGTCTCCGGCCCGCCCCCCCATCAGCACCCAGGGACCCCTCGGCCTCTGCGACCAGGCGCCTTCGAGAGGCATCGCTGGCCGAGTCTCTCTCTCCTCCACCCACTGACGCAGCCGACACAGAGCGGCCCGCCGACTCTTCTTCACCTCCCGTCTCTCTATTCTGACGGACAAACTTTTCTATCGTTGCCCTTTCGGTCTCTTCGTCAACTGCGTTCTGATTCTGCTTAGCTTGCTGCTCCTGCTGCATGGCTTGCTGCCACATAGACGCTCCTGCCCGACCCGAAGCAGCAAGGCCGTGCGGGGGCTGCTTGGCACTCAGCCTGCCGACGGAAGAAGTGATTGCTCCGAGGGCGGACAGGGTGGACTCGGTCGGCAAAGCGGCCTGCATCGGGGCAGAAACGGAGACAGGAACAGCCTGGGCAGAGGGTGTGCGCGTGAAGGGAGGGGCTGCGGCATCCGCCTCCAGATGCCCTCCCCCCGCTCCAAGGGCTCCCCGGGGCCCCCCGAGTGAGTGCCCGTGAGCTGCTGAGTGGGAGTGGGTGTGAGAGTGCTGGTGCTGGTGCAGACCCCCTTGGAGAAACGGCCCTCCCTGTTGACCGACTCGCAGAGGATCCATCAAAGCCTGAGGAAGGCAAGAAAGAAAGAAAGAAAGAAAGAAAGAAAAGAAAGAAAGAAAGAAAGAAAGAAAGGAAGGAAGGAAGAAAGAAAGAAAGAAAGAAAGAAAGAAAGGGCGATACACAGAAGGAGACGAAAGCAGCCGTGTCGAAAGTGAGTGAGGTCATAGGAGAGAAAGGAGGGTCATGCAGCTGGGAGGAAGCAGGCAAGAAAGAACAAAGAGCGACTCACTCCATCACGACACAGCTGCGACAGGGAAGGAATGGAATTCAGACAGAAAGCCATGCAAGCAAAGACACGTAGTCACCATTAGAACAAAAATGCGCAGCGTACTGCAGATTGCAGCAGAAGCGAAATGACTGACTGACTGACTGACTTTTCTGATGACCTCTTCCCCCTGCACTTTCAGAGTCTCTAACGTGTGGATACCGTCAAAGAGAGCACCCGAACCTGGAACGACAGGAGGCGTCACACTGACACTCCTCTCTGCTCCTGGTTGAGCAGCGGTTCGGTCGTCCTCTCTTTCCCTTTCCTCCTCTTCTTCCTCTTCCACCTCGCGTTCCGTCTTGTCCTTCTCGGACAAGTTACCGTCTCCATCTCCCTCTCCATCTCCATCCTCGCACACCAGACTTGCTACATTGTCCTCTGTCTCTTCCCCGTCCTCCTCTCGCTCATCATCCACCTCCCCACGATCAGCAGCCCCCGGACCCTCAGGGTTGTCTCCTGCCGACATAGCGGGAGAGAGAAGGGGGTAACTGCCGCCAGATTTGGGAGCCTCCGCGGTAGCTCCAAAAATCCGAACACCTGCGGCCCGTGCACGCGCAATGTAGGCATCTTCGTTCAACTGGGTTCCTCCATGAACAACGCGGGCAAGCTCCTGCAGATCGAAGTCACCCCCCTCTGACCCACCGCCTGTCGCAGCAACAGACATTGCTGACGCAAAACCGCTTGTGTGTTTTTCTAGACCACCCACACCGTCGGTCTCTCCGTCAGGCTCACCGACACCCCCCGTAGCCTCAGCAACGGAACCGAGCAGCCCGCGGGGGTTGCTGGATCCCCTTGCACCGGCATCCTGCAGGTGGTTACCTGAGAGAGACAGACAAGCCGCCCCAGGCTCGGTAGCGCTGTGGGGACTGGCACTTCCCTTCTCCCCGTCTTGGGAAAAATTCTCCGCACGCGCAGCCCGTCCAGGGCCCTGAGACAACGCGGCTGCAACGCCCCCCAGGGAACTAGGAATCGCCTGCATGGCTCTGCGGACAGCCTCAGCGTCTCGCGAGGCATCGGACTGCCTATCGCTTTCTTTGACGTTCATGGGGGGGTCTGCATAGGCCCCGCGCACTTTGATGTCTTTGTCTGTGTCTACAGGCTGTACACCAAGTACTGGGATGGCGTGCTTCGTCTGTGGGGAAGAGAAAGGAGGGTGCACGAGTTGGGGGGAGAGCGGACTTGAGGCGGGAGACCAACTCGCACTCCGACATGCTGGGGGGTCCAGGGGGGGTGGAGGGAACGGAGCTGTAGCTGACACCCCCGCGTTCTCTCTCTTCTCTCGTCCGACCCTGTCCCGGTCTCTTTCCCTCTCTCTATCAACACGCTGTGCGTCCTCAGTCTCTTGTTCTCTATCTCTGTCTCTTTCTCTGTCTGCACCGGACGGGAGAGTGGAAAAGCCACTCTTGTAATGAAGCATCGTCTGACCCGAAGGCGAGGGAAAAGCAGGATAACTTCCCGTTCCCCCCACGGCAGCGCTGTGGGGTGCTAGAATCAACACCCCTCCCGGAGGAGCCCCTCTCTCTCCCCCACCCTGCGCAGACAGCTCTCTGTCTCTTTCTGTGCCTGACCCCTCTCTGTCCCTCTGCCTCGAGGAGGCAGCAGGCCCCCCACAGCTGTCCCTATCTCGGTCTTGGCCCGACCGTCTGGAGGCAGTGGCACAGTCGTGCTCAATGTTCCCTCCATTGGCTGCCGCCCCTGCTGCTGCTGCAGCGCTGACGGGCTCATCTCGTGCCAGCTGAGGGGAAATGCGCACAGGCAGGGGGGCGTGCTTCTGGGGATGTCCCACTGTACCCCCACCCACCCCTCTCTGCTGCTGTGACTGGAGACGGGCAGCAGCTGCAGCTGCAGAGACTGCAGCAGCCACAGCAGCGCGAGGGGGACCTGCGGCAGCATCCATCTCTCCCCTCACATGCGCCTCCCCGGGGAGTGATGTCATTGCAGCAGCAACGGCAGCTCCTGGGGACTCTCTGTGTTGGAGTTTGCCTGCTGCTGCTGCGGTGCTGCTGTGAAGTCCTGCGGGAGGGGGGGACGCAGAGGAGTCCCCCAGGGGGCACACACCGATCGAAAAAGAGGACAGGGAAACAGAAGGCGTCTTATCAGTCCCGTCGGCACGTGCACCGACGGAGGAGGGGGGGAAGCCCTCGATCGAATGACGGTCGCGGTCGCGGCCTCCAATACCGAAGGGGCCGTGTTGGAGACTGGAACTCAAATGGTCCAAGTCCCCCCGCAGTCGCAGAAGTTCTTGGAGAGAGGAGGACAGCTCGGAGAGACGGAAGAGGCTTGCTGCAGGCACTGCTGCTTGGGCGGAGCCGCTAGTGCTCCTTTCAGATGACCCCATTTGCCGTCCACTCTCCCCGAGGAACGCCCCCCTCCCTGCACCCCCATTTCCTCTCATCTGCACATGTGCAAGCAGACGTTCTTCTACTGTCATGGGCTCTCTGTTTTCATCCCCCCCTGCCCCCTCACTTCCCCGAAACCCCCCACGAGAATCGTCCTCCTCGTCATCATCCCTGTCGTCCTTCACCTCACCGTCACCCGCTGTTGCGGCAGCTGACGACACTGCAGCTGAGGGGCGCCGCATTCCGTTAAGGAAAGGTAACAGGTGAGCACTCGCGAATCCCCCCCGTCCTTCTCCTCGAGAAGACGAAATGAAGAAATCTTCCGTCAAGCCGAGACGGGAAAGAGCCGCAGAAGCCACTGCAGCCTCTCTGTCATTCGAAGGGCTGCTGTCAGCGGCTGGGAGCTGCTGTGCGTCTTCGGATCTGCTGTCCCCCCGTCCCCCCTGTCCATTCAGCTGTGGCTGCCTGGATCTGTTGCCCGTTCCCCCATTCCCCCCGTTGGACGGCTGCTGCAGAGGGAACCTGTTGGTCTGTGAGGGGGCAGGCTGCTGCTCTCTGTGCACCCCTGTCGTCCCCCCACCTCCACCCCACATATTTAACCGTGCCAACCGTGCCACTGCCGGATCTGAGAGGTCGATGTTGGTTTGTCGCTGCCCCTGCCCCCCACCTCCTCCTCCTGTCTGCGCGGGCTGTTCGGGAACTGTGCCAGCAGGAAGAGGATAAGAAGAAGGAAACCTAGAATGGGCACCGGCAGCACCGGATGACGAGGAAGGCATCTGCTGGGGGGGCGGGCTGCTATCAGGCGGTGCGAGCATTCGAGCAAGCTCGCTGTATCTGTTCAACACCCCCCGGAGATGTTGAAGTTTTCCCCGAATTCCGAGGGCCTCTAGATCGCTTCCAATCAACGCAGAAAGGTCACGGTCGGACCCGGACCCTAACTGGGACAGGAGAGAGGAGTCCAAGTTGTCCTCAATCTGCTGCTGGACTGAGTGCACGAGCGCATGCAATGACGGGGATCCGAACTGGGCCCCCGTAGAAGCGCCGGGGCCCCCACCAGGAGCAGAGGGCCCCGGCTGGGCCCTCGAGGGCCCATCGCGTTCCTCCAACTGCCGCAGTTCGTCAGTTGAACGGCCGGCACAAGGGGTCGTGACAGTCGCTTGGTGAGACCTGATGCTGCTGCCATCTGCCACTTCGGCAAGCTCATCCCTCTCTCTTTCTCTTTCTCGCATCCGGCCCCCTTGAGGGAACGTAGCAAGAGGTGATCTTCGCTCCCTCTCTCTTTCTCGTTCGCTCCCGCTTTCATTCTGCTGCTGTTGCTGTTGTTGCTGCTGAGCTTGTTGTGCCATGAGAGTGGCAGCTCCAAGGCGCTGCTGCGGCTGAGTTGGGGGCGGGTGGCCTCGGGGCACCGTCACTGTCGCTGCAGCGGAGGCTGTTAGCGAAGGCGCGAGCGCGTCCGCGTCCGCTTCCACTTCATGGGTTGGCCCCGTAAAGCCGGTGGTCGTGCTCACGTTTGCTCCGAGTGGGCCTGCACCCACACGACCAAGCCCGATAGGCCCCCCCCCGTTAAGTTGAGCAAGCCCGCCCAACACAGCACCCGTAGGTGCCGTAGTGTTCCTGTCCCTTTCCCAGTGGGCTGATAGAACGGATGGAGACCTGACGGAAGTTGCTGTGCCGAGGGAGTCGATGGTGGCGTAGACCGACACAGGGATTGCTGCCTGATCCCGTGTCTGCCTCTGCTGCCGTGCCGCTGCTGCTGCCGCAGCCACTGCTGCTGCCGTAGCCACTGCTGCTGCCGCTGTAGCTGCACCCCCTCCGGGGGCCTCTGACCCTTCCCCCCCTGACACCGAGAGGCTGAGTCTCCTCTGCTGCGCGTGTGGATGGTGCTGGCTGTGCAGAAGCTGTAGAGCTATGCCCTGAGGCGGAGGAGGAGGAGCCTTTAGCATCTGGCTGCTGGAGGGGTGGGAGAGAGAACCTCCATGGCGGGAGGGATCATGGGTCTGGGACTGTTGTTGGCCTTCAGGAGCAGACGTTAGGTGCGGTGGGAGGGTGTGTTGCAGAGAGGAGCCCTGAGGTCTCCCGCGAGCGGCAGAAGACGATGCTTGAGGGTGACCTGAAGAACTACCGCGGGGAAGCTGGAAAGACGAAGGCGGGCGGACGCCTGGCGTACCTCGCCGGTCTATTGCGGAGGCCGAAGAGGAATAGCCGCCGTCTGTGGCCGCATCAGATTTGGGTGCCTGCGGTTGAAGGGCGTTGTCTCCCATCATTTCCTTCTCTCTCTCTCGTCCTGCTCCTGCATGACCGTTGCTCGTGTGGTGGTCAGCAGGAGCCCTCTCTCTGTCTTCATTCCCCTGCTGCTGCTGTTGTCTCGCCCTCATGGGGCCAGAGCGGGATTCGGCAGGGGAAGAAGGCCGCGACCCTCGAGAAGTGTGGGGGGGACTGACCCAAGGGAGGCTCGAGGGAGCTGTTGAAGAGTGCACAGGCGGACCGACACCTGCAGCCGCTGCAACTCCGGTGGCCTCACCCCGTCTTTCTCTTTCTCTTTCCCTCTCCTTTGCCCCTCCCCCCTGTTGTTGTTGTTTCCCTTTGCCCCCCCCATCATTTGCAACGAGAGAGTCCAGAAAGGACGACAGGGAATCGAGCTGCGCCATAGCTCGGTCAATGTCCTGCAGAGATACAAACACACACACACATGCAGTCATTGGGTCGGTCGACTTCAATCAGGAGTCGAATCTTCATGGGCTGGGGCGGTCACTTTTCTCTTCTCCTGTAATTCTCACTGCACCATCTGTTCCAGAGAAAAAATGGCAGAGCAGTCCGATCAAATCTGCCAGAGACGCGGACGGATCAACCGATTACCAGAGCATTCGTAAAAGTCGGATGAATCGTACAACACAAACACAGCAGGAAAACAAACAAAAAAGTTGACACACTACCGTCTTCGATGCCCCCAACTCACTCACCTCTGCGCTATTTGTTCCGCGGAGCTCTCCGTGACCTCCTTGGCCTTGCGCTGCTCCCCCGCTGGGGGGTGCCCCCATGCTCCCGACACCGCCGCCAGGCCCTGTCTTCCTCTCTCTTTCCCGTTGCTGCCCTCCAGACCCTCCAATCGACAAGGGAAGAAAGGGCTGACGGGTCTGCTTCAGAGCAGAGAGCGGGAGGGTCAAAGGAAGATCCCCAGACCCCCCCCGACCGCCCCCCCGCTCTTTCCTCTCGTATCTGGCCAAGCGACCCGCGGCCGTCTCCGAGAAAAGAGTCTCAGAGCCGGAGATCGAGAGGCAGTCCCGCTCCTGCCCGCACGCCCCCTCGCTCTGAACAGAACCCTGCAAGCAAGTCGTCGCGACAGGAGAAGTGAATAAATGAAGAGAGGGTAAACAACAGTGAATTACAGAAAATGAGGAGCACACACTGATGAGCAGGGAAACGGACGTGTCGAAGCGAAATACAGCAGGGAGATTTGTTCGAAAAGAGGAATCATGAAACGACTGCGAGAGAGAGAGAGAGAGAGAGAGAGAGAAACATGCAAATAGAACGAGCAGACGAACAAGAGAGATCCTGGGGGGTGGTCGGTCGGTCGGTCGGCCAGTCGGTGGATTCACGCAGACATTCATGTGAAAGGGAGAGTTCATATTAGGGGTGAGTAAGTGAGTGAGTAAGAGAACATGCAACCAACCTTCGCTGCACGCAAGCTCGAATCGTCTCTGCTTCTCCGCGGTCGCCCCCTCCCGCCCTCTCTGTCCATGAAGGACATGAGCATCTCGGCAGATCCGTGCTTGGCGTCCTTTGATGCTGAAGAGAGATTGTCGCCTTGAAGCAGACGCCTTGATTGCAACGGCATCAGGGGCTCTTCTTCTTCCTCCTCCTGTCCCCCCAGACTCTCATTTTCCTTTTCGGATGCAACAGCGGCATCGGAAGCTGCTGAGTTATCTCTCTGAAGGGAAGGGGCGCCGCCTGGTGTGGCTCGAGGAGGGCGGGTACCCACGTTGCCGCTCCCAGTCGCAGCGGCCCGATCTCTTTCTCTTTCCCTCTCCTCGTCCCCAAAACCCACCCTGTCAACCCGCCCCCTCTCTCTGGCGATGTGGCTGCGAATGTCTGAAGCCCCGCAACTACCTGTCGGGTCTCGGTCGCCATTGACAGCACCGACAGAGTCTGCACTTTGGGCAGGGCGGTTGTTGGGTTGCTGATGGGGATCAGAAAGTTCTTCGTCGGCGGTGGGATTTTCCGCCGCCGGGTGCTGTGTCTTAGAGGCGTGAGGGGCACGTCCACCCACAGCTGCTATCATCTCGCGCTCCATCTCTTTCTCCCTTTCTCTTTCGCGCTCTTTTTCGCGTTCTATCAAGAGTCCTCTCTCCTTCATGCGATCTCTCTGCTCTTTCTCACGGCGGATTGTCGCAAGGAGCTGCTCTTGAACAGACTCAACATGACGTGCGTAGTCATCAGACGCGTTGATGCGCGTTTGAGTCTGAGGGGGGAGATGCTGCTGGAAAGAATCTCCAAAATCTCTGTCTCTCTCCCTCTCTCGGCCAGTGTGCAGCTGTGGAATTGAGGTATGAGATGCGCTGGCTTGCTGTGGAACAGAAGCAGACAGCTGTGCCTGCTGCTGCTGCTGTGCATGGCCCCCTACAGGTCTGCGTGTCGAGTCTGCAGAGTCGGTTTGAGTCTGCAGCAGATGCTGGTGTTGGTGGGTTTGTGTGGCTGTGGCGGCGTTGAGGGACGGCTGCTGGGACTGGTGAGCTTGCTGAGAGAGGGCAGGGGCCTCTGCAGACACCTCCACGGCTCCTGCATCAGTCAGGAGTCAATGAGTATCAGAGAAAGAAGGGAAGGAGACTGTTTTCGGGGACCGGTGGAGGTTGTGAATGGAAATCGAAGATCAGCAGATGTCAACGCACCAAACCACCAGAGAGAATGACGCAATGAAGAAAAAGCCTTTTGCTGCAACACCGGAAAAAGGAAGAAGACAACACAGAGACGGTCTAGGTGCCCGTCTGCCTGCCAGAGGTTTAAGAACGAGGAAAGGCGGTCAAGAAAGGTGGACAGACTCAGAAGGAGAGAAAGAAAGAAAGAAAGAAAAGAAAGAAAAAAAAGAAAGAAAGAAAGAAAGAAAGAAAGAAAGACAGGCAGACACGCAAGCGGCGAGACAGACCTGTGGATGTGTCTCTAGTTGCCGGAACAGAGACTTGACCCTGTTGCTGTTGAGCCTGTCCGAGACGCGGGGGGGGTCTCAGAGAGAGTGAGGGTGAGTGGAGTGAATCTGCAACCGGGTTTTCATCCACAGGCTGCTGAGAGGCTGCCGGTGGGACGACATCCGAAGAGGGCAGGCCGAGGCCGTGGGGGGCTGTCACTGAGGTGGTATGGGGGATAACGGATGGAGAGCTCCTCTCCCTCTCCCCTCCGGCCCCGTTACTACCTGTGGGGGCAGCCGATGAGCCAAAGTTTCGAGCGAAAGGTCCAGCGAAAGGGGCTGTCTGTTCGGTGCCACCTCCCCCCTTTGCACATCCACCCAGAGGCAGAGAGCGCAGCTCAGAAGGAGCTTTGCCTCTCACGTGTTGTGCCTGAGAGGGAAGGGAGAGATGAGTGGAGCTGCCTCCACGGGTTGAAGCGACCGAAGCCGCCGAGGTAGCACCCCTGCCGTCTCCTTCTGCACCCCTGTCATTTTGCAAAGATGTGAGACCGCGAGCCAGCCCTCCTGTGCGTGCAAGAACTTCTGCAGTCGCAAAGGCAGACGAGACGGCACCACTGGGCCCATTCCTGCCAGAGGCATCTACTGTGTATCCTTTCCAACCCCCCACGGCCGAAGTCTTCGGGGCTTGCTGACCGAAGGGAAGGAACTCGTCTGGGCCATTTGTGCCTTCTCTAATGGCGGCGTGTCGAGCCGAGATCTGCTGCTGCAACTGCTGCTGCTGGAAGGCCCGGGAAGGACCAGCACCTGTGGACAAAGAGGACGCAGCAGCTGCAGCCGCAGCAAATGCAGACCTCTCTTGTTCAGGGCCTCTGAAACCGTTCAGAGCGTGACTGCCTTCTCCTGCTGCACCCACAGATGAATCCTCAGCCATCCGATAGAACGAAGAGTGGGCATGGAGCGCATTCACAGTCACGCGCTCTGGAGTAAAACTCCCACTGATGCTGCGACGTACACGCCCCCCCGCCACGCCCCCTACTGGGCGTTTGGAGGCAGACGCAGAGGCGGAGGCAACGTCCGAATCAGAAGAGTTCGACGCAGCAGTCGCAGATACTGACACGCCCCGGACTTTCAACACATCGTTCAACGTGACACCTCTCGACCCACACTCACCGTCGTCTGCTTCTGCTCTATCAAGCCCGAGCCCGTCTTCGGCTTCCCCACCCTGACTTCCCTCACTTAAGCCCCTCTCACTGTCACCACTTGCAACCGCCTCTCCACTGTCCACCCGATTGGTCTTCACAGCCACATGCGGCCCTGTGTCTGTCCCTGCAAACGGCCTATCCACCCCCCCACTCGCAGGCAGAGACCCGTGTGTGTGTGCGTGTGTGTGGAGTTGCTGCACCTGCACGGGCTCCCCGTTGGATGCCCTGACTGCATGTGTATGTGGAGGCCCCTCTTCGTCGAGGTCCTCTTCCTCCTCCTCCTCCTCCTCATGCTCATTCTCCCACTCACTCGACCCGCCCATCATCCCCCTACCAGCCACACCCGCGGATCCACGAATCAGATCACGGTCGCCTGCAGTGGCTGCGGCACTGGTGATGGACAGTGCCGGACTTCCCATACCAATAAATTCGTTGTGTTCTCTCTCTCTATCAATTTCGTCCTCCCTTCCCCCCATATCTCCCCCGCGACCCGAACGTTGCTGGGGGGCGACTGATGCACCACCTGCGCCCCCTGTCGCCACACCACCGCGTGTAGGGGACGACTGAAGGGTCTCTGCCTCCACAGGCTGCGTCCCCCCCTTTACAGCGCCCCCCCCAATTGTGCTTTTTTGTTTTCCCGCAACGGGACCCCCGCTGTGAAATGACATCGGGGGCTGTCCCCGAACAGCTGCAGATCCTGAAGCGGCTGCTGCTGCAGGGTGCGTTTGAAGAGACATTGCGGCTGGAGGGGGAAGTTTGGGGATCCCCGATACAGGACCCGCACCCCCGGGAGAACCACTTCCAACAACTCCATCTTCTCCCTCCTCATCCCTCCCCCCCCAACGACCTGGAGATCTCAGGTGATGCCCTAGGGGTGAGGCAACCCCTGCAGTCCCCCCGTTAATATGCTCGGCACCCTCCGGGACTTCTCTCTCAACGTCTTCAGTACCGGGGATGTGCCCGTGCGCATGGGGGCGGGAGGAAGAGGCCGCAGGCACGAAAGATGGGTAGCCGTTTGCCGTCGGCATGCCCCCCCCTCTCCTGTCTGGCGACCCTCTCTCCCTCTCCCGATCGCGAACAAATTGGCCGTTTCCCCCAGACGCACGCCCACGAGGGGGGTTGTGAACCCCCCCCACGGACGCAGACAGAGGGCCACCCATACTTGCTGCCAACAGCTTTGCACGGCCATCTTCAGACATGACACAATTTTCGGCTGCGTCAAACAACCAGGAAGGAGGGACAAGTCCCGGAACAGGCAAAGGGTTGTAAAGACAAGTAGAAATTCTAGGACAGCACGTCGCAACGGAAGCAGGCGGAAGGGCAAAGGAAGAACATCGGAAGAGAAAGTCCAGCCAGGAAGAAGGGAGGGATGGGAAGACGGGCCTATCGAAGAAGGCAGAGAGAGAGAGAGAGAGAGAGAGAGAGAAGAGAAAAGAAAGGGAGGAAGGAAGGAAGGAAGGAAGAAAGAAAGAAAGAAACAAAGAGGCAGAGAGAGAAGCAAAGAGAAGAGAAGAAAAGAAAGAGACAACCAGCCAGAGAAACCACCAACCGAGAAGTCTCATGAGTGCCGAAAGTTGAGCATCCTTCTGATCGACAAGCCGCCGAAGCTCCTGGTTCTGGTATCGGAGGACAGAAACGTCGCTTTCGCTGTTCCCCGTACTGAAACACATACACAATGAAAGGAGGACGGATAGGAGGCGGGGGTGGGGGGTGGGAAGAGAACCTCATACATTTCTTGCCACGGTCAGCAAGTTCGAGAGTCTTCCATTTTTGAATTTGATGGCCCTCTTGCAACCATCACTGATCACCCCTCAAGTTGCGCGTGGGTCTCTTACCTGCTTGCTTTCCACTCTGACTGTTATTGAATTCTTGTCGATTTCCCGTTTCCGATTCTCTCTTGCGGGCGGTCTTTCTTTTTGTCTGACCAGCCCTCGCCAGTCTTCTGACCTGCCGCAACTCACTTTACTTTCTGCCTAGAACTTCGGCGAAATGAAGACTGACAGTGGGTGTTGCGATGCCCATGCACCTTCCTTGTCTCGGTCCCGTTCCCTCTCCGCTTCGCTCAGCAGTCGTGCCATCGCCCAGTCATTCATCCCACTACGGAGACCTGCACAAACACGCTCAGCAGAAGCTAGGTGAAAAAAGGAAGCAAGTGCGACAAAAAAACCGAATCTGGGACAGATTGAGGGACACAAAACCGGAATGGAAAGATGCAGAGCGACCAGCAACTTCCAAGAAACCATCCGGACGCTGTGAAACAAAACGTACACCGCAGATACAGACAGATCGCACCCTGGCAGAAAGTCGGGTTGGAGGATCTGCACCTAGATGCCGGGGCAGGGCAGCCGAAGGGAAAGGCCACAGGCTCACCATCCGGCGCATCCCTTTCCTCCAGTAATGCAGAAGGCAGTTCGTTCAACATCTCGCGGCTGCAACATCGCACAAATTCACTTTCGTTCATACACGCGCACACACACGGAGAGCCAACGCACACACACACACACACACACACACACACAGTGTCACTCACTCACTCACTCATCCCTTCCTTCCTTCCTTCATGGCACCTGACCTCGGATGGGAAGCTGCCCCGTTCTCTCTCTGTGCCCTCTCTCTGTCCCTCCACTTGGCAAAATCCGAAGGACCAGAGGGCGAAGACGCCCCCCTTCCCCCTCCCTCACCATTCACCCCATTCAGAGGGTACTTGGGAGCTTCGGGAGAAGGAGAGGGAGAAAGAGAGTGACACGAACCAGCCTCGGCCATGACCGAGTTTGTGCCCTTCTTTCTCATCGTCTGGTTCAGTCCCATGGCGACGCCGAGAAGTGGATTCCCTTCTTTCACTCGATGACGAGACTGCTGCATCAAATCGCGAGTTGACTTCTCACTTTCTGATCCTGTAGCATCAGAGCCCTTCTGTGGGACCGTCGAGTTCGAACGGTTCTCACATCTCAGACCACGCAGAAGGCCTGAGTTCTGATTAGACGCCAACATGTTCTTTCCTCAAGCACGCAAGCGAAAACACATGCAGTTGGACTGAAATGAATGACTTGGGAAAACTCAAAAAAGAGGCATCAAATCAAATACTCCAAGAAGCCCACGACTGGCTCCACAAAAGCCAGTCAGCCATGGAAGTTGCATAGGACTCTCGCACCAACACGCAATTCCTCTAGGATGGAGTTTCTGCCCTGGAGAGCTAGATGGTACAGCATTCTATCGGATATAGAGTTTCTTAGAAGGAGCAGCAACAACAGTGTAACGGGGAGCATGCTCCGTTCGAATTTTGTGTCTGCGCTATGTCTGCGCTTCAACTTGAAGCATCTTGACGCACGCATGGGGCCTCAGAGCGGCCCGTAAAAGCGAAAGCCGCATGCATGCCCCAATTGCACTTTCCGGGGCCTCTGAAGCAACGCGCGCGCGGCGCCGTGGCGTTACCCGTGCGCGCCACCGCATGCAGTGATCTGCTTGATCTCTTGTGCGTCCGACTCTTCTGGGTATCTTAATTCTGCACATTGCTGCGCATCAACAGCACCCTTTAGCCATATACTGCGGCGTCCTCTCTGTGCAACTTTACATCACATGGATGAACTTTATTAGAAGCCTTCCTGGCATCCCAGTCTTGGGAACGCGCAGCTTGCGAACCACCAGACTGAGTCTCTGAGACAGCTACGTTGACCTAGAGGTGCTTTCTCACCCGACAGTAGGAAGGATGCCCTGGAAGTTTCGTCAGATGAAGGGGGCGCCTGCAGAGGCCAGGGGCAGAGTGGGGGCACATATCCAGCGGAAAGAGACAGACTCCCTTCCGCTTGGACAAGTGGAAGAGGGCAGACTCAGTGGAGACGGCTTTATGACTTCCAACATGAAAAAACCCCTCTCTGCGCGATTGAGAGAGATGTTCCACTCCCGATACTGGGAGCTGTGTATGTCTGCGATTGTTGTCGCCAACATAGTCACTGTCAGTATCTCTGCAGAGATGCATTACAAGAAACCGTTTGACGGCAGGTTCGACTTCATGGTGTTCTTGCCACTTTACACTGCGGAAATCTGTGTGAGGGTGGCAGTGGAGGGTCGGGCCTACTT
>JAHBMJ010000581.1:0-2500 GCA_018398765.1 Chromera velia | reverse complement strand
GTTGGTTGGGAGTGCGACAACAGCAGGAGGGGGTGTGGGTTTGGGAGGAGGAGCGGGAGGGGGTGTATGGGCACGTCCGTGTGGGTCCGTGTCTCTTTTGGGGGAAGACAGCGAGGTCGATGCTGTGCTTGTTGGCTTGGCCGAAGAAGAAGAGGCAGCCAGACAGAGAGAGAGGGGGGCAGAACGGGGAGGTAGAGGGGGGGATTTTTGGGGAGAGTTTGAAGCTGGGGGAAGTAGAACGGTGCAAGATGACAGGGGGGTTGGGCAGGGTGTGTGTAGTGAGAGGGACGGGATCAGCACTCAGCATGTAGACCGCGAGGGGGGAGATGTTCCGATGGAAATTGATAGTGACACTGTGATGTCGAGTGGCGTGGGGAGGGGGGCAGCTGGTACGTTGTCCGACTGTCTGTCCGGGTCTGTGCATGTGCATGTTCAGTCCGTCTTGGAAGGGGAAGAGGAAGAGGAAGAGGATGCGTTCCTTGTGTATCTGAGAGGAAGCAATGAATCAGGATCTGCTGGGGGGTCTGTCTCTTTATTTGCGGAGGGGGGGCAGTCGGGACTCCCGCCAGCTCCTTCTACCTCTGGATCCCTCTCGATCCATACGGGTGGTGGTAGCTCTTTCCCTTTCAGCAATGGCATGCAGGGCTCGAGTTGCTTGCATCGCCACTCGTTGGTTGTCTCGGCAGCCGCTGAAGCCATCAAGATCGCACGGGCTCACCAGAGCTGTCGTCGAGATGAACAGCAGGAGCGTCGGTCTCTCTTGAGACAATGTGAGGAGGAGATGGGAGAAGGAGACGAAGATATGGAAGGAGGCCCTACGGGGATGCAGTCAATGCCGGAACCTTTTGGGCAGCTGAGCAGTAGCAATCGTGCAGGTGGGTTCAGGAGAGGTGGCGGGAGAGTGCCTTCATTTCCTCTCCATTCTTCTTCCTCGATGCTGCCAGAGAATGGCTGTATGCCGACTGTCTCTCAGAATGTCTTCCACATGGAGAGGGAGGGAGAGAAAAAGCACGCAGGTGAGGGTGGGGTATCAGTCGGTCGGAAGGAAAGAGAATTGTCTGTTGCACATGCGGTGGAAGAGATCGGTCAGAAAGGAACAGCCAAGAACGGAAGTGTGTGTGTTGAAGGTGAGAGCGCTGGAGGGTCATTTGAAGTGAAGGAGGGAGGGAAGGCGGCAGTCGGTCCTCTTCCGGTTTCAGGCAAAGAGAAGAAGAACAGAAGAGCAGCGCAGTCGGTGCATGAGGAAAGAAAGGAGAGAGAAGGGGAAGGAGAAATGTTTTCGGATTTGCGCGATTTGTCCCGAGAAGAATTTGAGAGTCGTATGGAAGTTTTTCGACGGGAGATGCAAGAGAGGTTTCTCGAAGGGAGAGACGGAGAGTTCGTTGACTACAAACAAATTGATGCAGATGAGGGATTGGACGACTTTGAACAGGTCCGTTTTTTTTTTTTTTCTTCTTCTTCTGTTTCTTTCCCTCCCGCTTGTCTTTTCATCTCTTGCTTCCTGTTCCGCCCACAGGTGACTTCTTGAAAGCACTTTCTACGGAAGTTTCCCGAGCGATTTTTAATATATCCCTCCACCCAAGCCCTGGCCTTTCCTTTGTCCTTTCTTTTTCTCTTCCTCTTACACACATACACACGCACACACACACACAGACGCACACACGCACGCACTCAGACGCACGCTTACTTCTTGTATGGCGCCTATGAGCCTTTTCATTGGCGTGTCCGACTTTTTTACTTTTTCTCACCCTCCTATGCTCTTCAAGAAATGCCTGACTAGATTCCCAGTCCAGTGTAGGAGTAAGCGAACGATTGAATGATTGAACGCGAGTGCGTGAATGAACCAATGAATCTATGACTGCAGCTCGACAGGGACGCCGAAGACGCGTGGTTTGCAGACTGACCAAGAAGCGCCTCTTCTGGCGACAGCACTTGTGGAGGGCAATGGAGGGAATGGACTTGGTCAGCTAGGGACCCAGTGCATACCGTGATGCATGGGTGCGTCACTGCAGCGTCAGTTGGGCACTAGGTTGGGTAAGAAAACCCAGGGGCCAGGGACGTAAGCCATGTGTCAAGATCGAGTTCGGCCTTTTAAGCGGCCCTTTGACTTGCCGCCGTTGAAACAATAATTTGACAATGCTTGAATCCTCTAGACAATCCTCAATTCACTCCAAGTGATTCAATATCTTGATCGAGAATTGAGAATGTATGTATTCCCACTTAAGCTCGATGATGATGTAAGGGGTTAAAAGAAAAAAATCAATTTAATTAAATAATTTATCCCTACTATTCCCTAGCTGTAAAGTTCAGTTCTAGACTCTAAGCTCGCGGTCAAGCGCTTCAGTTTTAACCCTTAGAGTTCCTATCCAGGTTTCTATATGACTACGTATGAAATCAGATAAAAGACGTGTGATGATGATGATGATGATTGAGGGTTAAATCCTAGATTTAGCGACGCTAAATCCCAAGCCACTAGCAAGGCTTTGAGGACAACCCAGAA
>JAHBMJ010000580.1:40899-43673 GCA_018398765.1 Chromera velia | reverse complement strand
GGGGGGGGGGGGGTCGGTACGACTGCTTGATCGGCTAGCCTGCGTGCGTCAATCGTGAAGTTCTCATTTTTCTTGCTTTCCGGGGCCGTTCGCAAGCTTACTTGCGTTAGATGAAAGACTAGCATGCATGCATGCATGCATATGGGCTGCAGGGGGTATATTTTTGTTTTGTAAGTGCCCCCCGCTTCGTTTTCTGGGGCCACTCTGCCGTCTCCATCCATCTCCTCCCAGTCTCATCCCAGTCTCTCTGGTTCTCTATAGCCCTCTGCTGCCTTACAATGGCCGCCAGCGTTCCTGAGGAGCTTGTACGACACGTATAGAATGAAGCCAATGAATCAGGGTCGTTGTTCTCTTCACCAGACCTATAATTGAGGAACGAAAGCCTGAACATGCTGTGATGAGTTCAAATCGCAGCAGGGGCGATGAACTGAACAACAAGTAGTGGTTGCATCAACTCAGAGATAAGCCAAAGGAGCCAACCATCGGCAACCGATGATGTGCGATCTTGTTGAGGTGCCGCTAATCTTTTGGCCTAGCAGTAGCCGCGATCTACGTACACGCCTTCAGAAAGAGAAAACGTGTATGCTGGAGACGGAGATAGACGGGCGATGTATGCTTGTGCCTGCCTGTTCTCGCCTCTGACTGTGTGTGCGTACCAGAATGCCTGCCTGACAAAATGAATATCTAGGGGTAGATGAATGAACGAATGGATGAATGCATGAATGAATAGATGGATGCCATTAGATGGAGGAACGAATGCTAGAATGAATGTCAGAATGAGTGAGTGAGCGTGGGAGGGAGTGAGTGAGTGAGGGTGGGTAGATGGGTGAGTGAACAGTGAGTGCGGGCGGGAGTGAGTGGGTGAATAGATAAAAGGGCAAATGGATGAGTGAGTGAGTGAGGGTGGGAGAGAGTGAGTGAGTGAATGAGTGAATGCGTGAGTGTGGGTGGATGTTTGAATGAGGGAGGGAGTGAATGAGGCAGTGGGTGAATGAATGATAGATGAATGAATGAATGAGTGAGTGAGTGAGCGCGGTGAGAGCGTCAGTGTCAGAGTGAGTGAAGAAGTGAGTAGGTCGGAGTGGGTGAGTGAGTGAGTGAGGGAGGGAGGGAGTGAGTGAGTGAGTGCGAATGGGTATCACTGAGTGAGTGAGTGACTGCAGGTGGGTGAGTGAGTGAGTGAGTGAGTAAATGGATAAGTGAGTGAAGGTTATTGAGTAAGTGTGGGAGGGAGTGTCACTGAGTGACTGAATCATGGAGTGAGTGAGTGAGAGTGGGTAAGTGAGTGAATGAAAGAGCGGGTGAATGAATGATTCATGAATGAATGAGTCAGTGAGTGAGTGAACGCGGTGAGAGCGTCACTGTCGGAGTGAGTGAAGTAGTGAGTAGGTGAGTGAATGTATGTGTATTTGTATATGTATTTGTGTTTTTCTCTCTCTCTCTCTCTCTCTCTGTGTGTGTGTGTGTGTGTGTGTGTGTGAATGTGTGTGAATGTGTGTGAATATGTGTGAATGTATGTGAATGTATGTGAATGTGTGTGAATGTGTGTGAATGTGTGTGTGTGTGTGTGTGATTGTGTGAATGTGTGAATATGCTAGGTAAATGTGTAAATGTGTGAATCTGTGAATATGTGAATGTGTGAATGTATGTGTGTGTGTGTGTGTGTGTGTGTGTGTGTACATGTGTGTGTGTATGTGTGTGTGTGTGTGTGTGTGTACGTATGTGTGTGTGTACGTATATGTGTGTGTGTGTGTGTGTGTGTGTGTACGTGTGTGTGCATATATGTGTGTGTGTGTGTGTGTGTGTGTGTGTGTATGTGTGTGTGTGTACGTGTGTGTGTATATATGTGTGTGTGTGTGTGTGTGTGTGTGTGTGTGTGTATGTATGTCTTCGTTTCTCACGGCCTTCTGCATGAAATGGAAAAGAAGTTCCGAAAAACCACTGAGCTATCATAATGAAACGGATTCATGATCGCAGTGTTGAGAGGCCGCTCAGTTATTTGCGAGAACCGTCACTTTTTGAACCACATCTTAGATGTTGAATCATATTGTTGATGAATCCATCAAATACATACTTTGAATTTTTTGAACGCTAGTTTGAAGGTCACACCTTTGCGACCAAGTATATAGGATTTGCTGAGGGGGGGTATGAGAGGGGGAGGGGGGGGTGACTTCTACGGCCGCAACCAGATTGCTGATATTATGCTTGATGATATACTTAATGACACCATGCAAACGATTGCATGATAATCATTATCTTTAAAAGGGAAAAAATAATTCAATTAAATGGTATAAATTCTTTTAAATTATAAAACATTTTTTTTCTTTATAATTAATGAATTTTAATTGTTTTTTTTGTTGTAGGAGAAGGTACCTGAAGGCCGCCAAGTTCGCCGCTTTGCCGTCAGTTTGAAGAGCCTTATGGAAACACTCCGAAACACATGGAAAGCCTCTTGGGGCCCAAAAAAAAGTTGGAGGTACTATGTTTATCAACTCTTTGTTGCTTGTACTAAGTTACAATCATTAAAAACGAACCTCGACTTTCGGACTTTGTTCGACTTATGTATTTATAACGGTTTGGAAGATAGAATATTCATCAATCAAAATTGATGGCCTCATATGGCGTCTTTCGATCACCCTACATGGGCCGCGGGGCTGCTAAGGGCTGCATCTGAGTCGCTTTTGCGGACGACTTCATTGGCCACGCCGCAGGTGCGGACGGATTTAATCAGCCGTGCCACTGATGCGAATGAACTTGAAGGTTCTGCTTTTAAG
>JAHBMJ010000580.1:20899-38399 GCA_018398765.1 Chromera velia | reverse complement strand
TGTAGGAGGAGCGAGGGCACACTGTCACCTCGGAGCTCGAAGGCAAAGCGAGGATCGTCATCGATGAGAGTTTCCCGAATGTCCTCAGAGCTGGCTTGATGAAAAGTGACGGTGCTCCACACTGAGGCACTGTCGTTGACAGGGTGGTGGAATGTGTTCTTGGGCTCTACGTGCCAGTCTCCCTTGTTGACTCTGTCGACGTGCCATCGGGGGTCTTCGGGTCTTTTTCGCTTCTCCTCCCCTTCTGATACTCTGCCTTCGGCTTCTTCACTCTGTGTCTGTTTGTGTGCCCGACTTTCATCTTCTACAATCGTCATCCCCTTTTCTCCTGCTGGGCCTTCACTATGAGGTCCAGAGACACACTGCGTTTCAACCCTGAAGGCCCCTCCGCCAGACCAAGAGAGGAGACGCTGGTCGCTGTTGAAATGAATTTCCCAAGGGATGGTCGAGTGAGGCTCTAGGGAGAAGAGCCGGCAGAGACGGATGGAAGACCGAATTTTCTCTGCGTCGAAACGTGATAGTTCAGCAGAGGCCACACAGTCCTCAAGGAGGTCAAAGATGCCGTCGTCCTCTGAGGCTGCGTATGTCTCTCCTCTTTTTGTTCGTCTCGACGTGCCCTTCGGATGGCAGCAGCTCTTTTTTGAAGAGAGAGACGGCGTAACATCAGCATCCATCGAGTTCGAAAGGACTCTCTCGTTCTCTTCGACAGCCTCATGGATCCACTGCCCCACCCTCGGGATGTGGACAAAGCGATCTAGACACGCACAAAGGGAGTCAGACAGAAATGGAGCTTGGAGACACTCCTCTCCGTCAGTGGAAGACATCCCGACCCTCCTTCAATCCTTCAAACAGGGCAGAATCGGACGGTAGAAAGCAAACAGCTTCGAAGAAAGGGGCTCGTGCTCTATGTATATAGCTTGTGACGCCGGCACGCATGCGAGACAGGACAACAGTCTAATGGTTGGGTCTCCACGAGAGAGCACTGCATGAAACTGGAGGACCGATGGGGTCTGAGATTCCTGCAGGCGAGAGAAAGATGATCGACAAAGAACAGAAACGGCAAATGGAATTGCGGAAGGCAGCTAGGAGATGTCACGCTGATGCTGTGCGGACACGACCTGAAAGCGAACGTCGAAATTCAACTCACGATCGAAACCTCCAAAACAAATCCTGCACTGATCATCGTTGCCAAGCCGCCTCATGAAGAGCAAGACTGAGATCGAAAGTCTCAATCGCTTTCTTTTGGTGCATGCAGAATGTGCGGACGACTAATCGAACACTGGAATTCGTTGCATATATAGAGACACGAGGAGACGCCGAGACGGATTTCTTACTCGGAGACGCTGCATGCATGCGATGGGGAACGGCGGTTGGCCGCCGGCAGGTGGCGTAGACGGCTGTTACATGCTGTTACGTGGAGACGGCGAGACGGCAATTTAACCTCTTCAACCCAACTTGTCCATGGTTGTTTATTTGTATATATAATAGAAGAAGAGCCACCGGCCTCCAATCCCCTTTGCAGCTCCAGCTTCAGAATTCCGGGCTCCACAGACTTCCAGTGTCTGCTGCAAGGAGGTTGCCCTTCACTCATAGTCTGGCGGTAGATCTGCTGCAACTGGATTGATTGACTCGATCTTTTGCAGATGAGTCCCTTCTCCCACGTACTCTGCCCGAACGTTTCGTTCTGAGTGTGAGAGAACAGGCCAGAGAGATGAGCCAGATCAACTTCGGGAGAACAATTCCCGTCATCCTCCGACGATTCCCAAAGTATCACGCGAAGAGCCTCACTGGCACAAAGCTGGTGGTACCAGAAGAGCTTGCGGGAAGAGTGAACTTCATCCTGCTGGGGTTCAAAAAGGGGCACAACAAAATGATGGACAAGTGGTGGAATTTCGCCAAGGGACTGCATGTGCGAATGCATGAGAAGTACGGAGACAAGGACACCTTACAGTACTACAAGATTATTCTGAAGGCGCGACGCGCCCGTTTGATCGCGTGGTACCATTTCTGGCGGTACCGGAGTTTCTGCCTCGATGACGATATGGAGGCTCGTACTCTGTTTATTTTCTCCCACAGAGAGACGTTTATTGACTCCATGGCTTTACCAGACTGCCAGAGGCCCTATGTGATGATCATCAGAAGGAACGGGGAGATCGACTGGTGCGATCATGAGGAGCCGAATGTGGCTAAAATGAATCGTCTGCTGGATGACTTAGGAATTCCGTTAGAGGAGAGGGAGGCGATTGAAGAGACGGGACAGGCTTTCCTTGAGGAAGGAGAGGGGGAGGAGGGAGACGGAACTGAAGAGGAGGAGGGGGAGATAGTAATACCACATTCAGAGAGCTCGTTGGGGAGGCCCAATGATGAGTCAGTAAGTGGCGACAAAGAGGAAAGTGCTGAGAAGGAATCCACTCCTGCAAGAGAAGAAGAAGGACAAAGACCGAGTGGCGTGGTGGGAGAGAACAGTCAAAATCCGGTGGAGAAGCAGGAATGTGAAGACGTAAAGGCAAGAGGCGCTTCTGATAGAAAACCAAATTCGGCTTGAAATTCTTTTTCTCCAGAACGGTTGAACGTCTGATGTTCACAGGCATGTGGTACACTGGTATCATTTGTGTTGTTTGACTTTGTTTCATTAACTCTGCCTACCTGTCCGCCTCTCTGCCTGTCTGCCTGCCTGCCCGTCTCTCTTTCTCTGTGTTGCTCTGTCTTTCTTGTTTCTTGTGTGCGCGAATTTAAAGAAGAAGAGAGGGAAAAATGAAACGGTTTCTCTGTCTGTCTGTCTGTCTGTCTGTCTGTCTGTCTGTCTATCTGTCTGTCTGTCTGTCTGTCTGTCTGTCTGTCTGTCTGTCTGTCTTTCTTTCTTTCTTTCTTTGTTTCATTCTTTCTTTCTAAGAAGGGAGAAGAAGAAACATATAGTCTGTCTGTCTGCAGTATCTCTACGTCTGCCTGCCTGCCTGGGTGCCTGCCAGCCTCCCTGCTCGTTTGTCTCTTTATCAGACTGCTTTTGTCAGTCCATCTGTGTGTCTGAAAAGAAACCTGTAAGATTATCTGTTGGACTGCAGAAAGTAGCGTGTGAATTTAGTGATTCCATGAGGTCTTGTCGGGAGGTGTAGAAGTAACGGGCGCTCCGCTCTCCACTTTTCCGCCGGCCTGCCCACGTTATCTGTGTGACCGTGTCGTTGTGTCGTCTTCGCTTGTTTCTTTCGTTTGTGTCTGTCGTGTGTATGAAAACGAAGGACGGAAAAGAAAAGGTACATTGTCTGTCAGAGTGCTCTTGTCCGTCCTTCAATATGCCTGCCTGTGTATGTGAGGGACCGCGCTTGTCCGTCCGTCTGTCTGTCTGTAAGTGCCTGTGTGTACCTGTGCCTCCCCCCATATTTGTTATCTGAGTGACTGTGTTGATTTGTTGCCCCACGTTCCGCCTTGCTTTACGTGTCTGTGGTGTACGTGAAAAGAAGATGGAGTCTGCCTGTTGTCATTCTCTCTCTCTCTCTCTCTCTCTCTCTCTCTCTCTCCTCTTTCTTTCTTTCCTTCTTTCCTTCTTTCCTTCCTCCCTCCAGTCGCTCTTCCTTTGTCTTTCTCTTTGTTTCTTTCTTTGCTTCTTTCTTTCTTCCTTCCTTCCTTCCTTCCTTTCCTTTCCTTTGTTCTTTCTTTCTTTCTTTCTTTCTTTCTTTCTTTCTTTCTGTCTGTCTGTCTGTCTGTCTTTGTTCCTTTGTTTCTTCCTTCCTTCCTTCCTTCCTTCCTTCTTTCCTTTGTTTATTTGTTGGTCCGCTTCTTTCTTTTTTGTGTTCTTTCTTCCCCTCTCTCTGAGAGACTCCCTCCCTGCCTCTCTGTCTGAGCTGTCTGTCTTCCTTTTTTTCTTTCTTCCTACTAAGATTGTGTACACTTTCCCATTCAAAAAAGAAAAAAAGGATAATCACCTTCATTATATTCCATCATTTTCACTAGCATTTTCATCGTTATTGGCCTACTGGTCGGCCTAGCTATATACATGAGTCTTAGTGTTTTTTTATGGTTTGATGCATTGGTTTCCATTTTGAGACAGACCGGGGAGAACCAGTTTAAAATTTAAATTTAGGTTTAAATGAATTTAAGTATAGAAATTTAAATGTCTTTGGTTAGCTAGACGTCTAGATCGAGTTTTAGATTGAGTCCCAATACACACTCTTAAACATATGCACTATATATATAACCCCATAAAATTTGCATAGTGAGCAAATTGGCCTTGTCATGCACACGTTGAAATGTATGGGCATAACAAATTGGGACCTAATGCGGGTTCCGAAATTTTGAATCCGAATAATGACGGCAAATTTTTAAACTGAATTAAATGGGACATAATGAATAAAAAACAAGGAGTTACTAGTTAGAACTTAGAATTTTGTATACAAGCTAAAATTGCATGGGTGCTAGCATGGGTGTTTCCATTTTGTTTTGTGTGTCTGATAATGAGGTCAACTCCTATGTCAACTCCCAGTTTCCAACGTGTGTGCTAACTTAATTAATACTAAAGCAAATCGACCACCTATAGTCTTACAATTATTATATCAAGCGTTCAGAATCTTCAGATGCCTTATAAGGCCTAGTATAAGGCCTAGGTTGAGTGAACGAATTTCCGCATGACATAGGATTACGATAATAGGATTAGGATTGAGTGTTGGTGTGAACCGAGTGGGAGATACTAGATAGGCATGCAAGGGGTGCTCATTTGCCGTCCCTGACCCCGCTCATTCCTCGACCTACATCGACATGCTTTTGTCCTCCTTCATCCTTTTTGTGATCGTGAACGCTTTCCCACTCAAAAACGAAAGAAGGATTAAACACATCATCATCATCCTTGCCAGTGCGTCTTCGAGCATCTTCTTTCTCTTCGCGAAATTTCTCCTCGTGATGCCTCCTGATAACCAACGTGATTTCACGTACCACTGGTCTTCCTGCCAACAGCGCCACCTCAAAAGACGGGAAACCTTTATGCATACGCGCAGTATGGAAGAGAGCAAAAAACAGATAGACAGATAGACAGAAAAAAAAACACGGAACGACAAACAAACAGACAGACTGACAGACAGAAAAAAAGAAATCAAGAAAGAAAGAAAAGATGTGCTGCATAGATGCAAAGAATTCAATCACTCACATGCAAAAAACAGGACTTCCGGGAAAGAAAGAAACACCTTCCCCATCACCGCGACGACCGCACATGCAAGCAAACCTCAAAGACCCCCTCCGTCGCCCTACTGTAACATCTCTAGACCCCCTCACTCCCCTCCCCTCTCCACCAGCTTATCGTTCCTCCTTACTTTCCATTGACATTTGCGGAACGGCGAGAGAGAGCATTGATTGCAGAAAGAACCAGTCCGAACGTTGTGAGAGAGAAAGAAAGACCGCACAATTAGTGGAATGCACGCACGCTCAAGAAGGCTCCTCTGCTCTCTTCTTTTTTTTGCACAAGAAAAAACATCAGAAGAAAGAGAGAAAGGGAGGNAGAGAGAGAGAGAGAGAGAGAGAGAGAGAGAGAGAGAGAGAGAGAGAGAGAGAGAGAGAGAAAGAGAGACAGAGCAGCTTTCCTGATCGACATGGAGACGAGAGAACACCAACGATCTTCGTCATAAACCCAATCCATCACCTCGCCCCTCATACCTCACACACCGCATGCATCCCTGCACCATTTTGTCGTTCTCTCCACACTTGCCTTTCCTTCCTTTCCACCCTTTTATTTCTGTGCATGTTATGCGGACTCTGCAGCGTCTCAGCCGGTGTGCCTTCTTCATGAGTATCTGTCTGTCCATATTCATCCTCTTTTTTTTCTTCCTTTCGTCTTTCGTTCAATCGACCCCACAAACCCCTTGCCGTCTCCCCCCTCCCCCCCTTTCACACCACCTGAAAAGGGGGGGCAGAGGGCGGGGGGCCCTCCCCCGCCTGCGGGCTCTGGGGCTCTGCACTGAAGGGAGCCACCGCTTGACCGCTCCTGTTCACTAATGCAAAGCTGACAGGCATTGCTCGAGCGTCCCTGCTGCTCACAGAGCCAGACGCCTCCTCGTATTTCACGCTCAGACTCCAGCTGACGTATACAAGGTAGAAGAGGTACATCAAGCCAAACACAAGGCTCAGCCACATGTAAGAGAGTCCGGCAGAGACTACACGATCCGATATCGCCAGCGTGTTTTCTTTCTGCGCGTCCAGAGACGCCAGTGTCTCGGAGTCTGCGTTTGCGAAAGTGGGGCTCTCCTTCATTGCCGCAAACTGCTGCTCGACTTTTTCTCTGTAGGTTTTTTTCATAGACGCTTCGATACCTCCTTGGTGCGCCAAAGTGAATAAGTTGTACACGAGAGCGAAAACGAACATGTACAAATTGACGTAGAAAAACCACTTTGCAAGCCTCGCAGACTTCTGCTCCACAGCAAGAATCGCACAAATCCCAGCACAGATACTGACGCCATTTTGAATCAAGTTGATACAGAGGAGAACCGACAGAGGAATACCGAACGCTTCTGCGAAAGGTTCAAGCGCTCTTTGCTGCTGTTCGGAGAAGGCCAACAGCAATATGATACAAATTCCACCCACGGCATTGAGAATCCCGAGTGCCTTGACGCCTCCTTCAATCGGAAAACAGCAACAGCAACAAGGGTAGCACGCACAAGTTTCTGTTCTGGTCAGACACCCCGCGAATTTGCGCTCTCTTTGGATCTGCCGAGGACTGCCGTCTCCAGCCGTCTCCGACACCGAAACAAGCCCTTGAGATTCCATTACTCTTCCTCTACAATTACAATCGGCAAACGCGGGGACACAGAGTGTGGAATCGAAGAACGACTCTTTCCGCTTCAAACTGCACTGGCGTATGTAGACTTTAAGTAAGTAGCTTTTAACCCCCCAGCATTGAGCATCATTGAGCTAGAAGGAGGTCACTGCCCGGCGGCGGCCGGCCCGCCCGCGGACTGAAGGGCTGCATATGCATGCATGCAGGCTCGCGGCCGCGGGGCCGGAATGCCTGCGAGAGTGCATGGGCCGGCTATAGGCGTTCGTTTTCCTGAACAAGACCGTCTTAGTCTGTCATAGAGCCTGTGCCTGGTGTGTCATCTGTAGGACCATGTAGGACCCTTGCAATGAGCTTGAGCCTCGTTCCCTTAGCACACTCGAAAGCTGCTTGTATTTAATTAAATTGTCTTGAGCTTCCGTCGCAATGGAGGGTCAGTCGCTCTATGAGGAGACGGCTGGAGACGGAGACGGCATGATGCCACACCGTCGAGAACGGAGGTTCCTTGGTTTGTGTGGCAGGGCACGGAGGTGCTGCTGCTTTCCCATTGAGACCGGAATGAAAGTTTTTGGAGTCCTCTTGGTCTTGCGGGGGCTTTGTTACCTGATTCTCTCAGCGTTGATCACGGCTGTGTGTGATTTGGTTTCGGGGATCCTGGTTCTTTTAGCCGTTGACAGAAAGTCTGCGAGACTGGCAAGGATCTTCTTTTACATACAAGGTTTCGGTTTTCTTATGATATCGGCACATGTTTGCTGGGTAGCTTGGCATTTTGATGATTTGCGCGCGGAAATTTCGGAGCGGGTCCGGGAGGCCATGAGAAAAGAGCAAGAGAGGCAAGAAGAAATACCTGCCGATCCACTAGACGTCTTGCTGGCAAGAAAATATGAGGAGGAAGGACCCGTAGTGTTTAACGGGAATGGGAGTGAGATGGGAGGGAGAGATGAAGAGGTGGAAGTGCTCTCCGTGACTGTGATGCATGGACTCGTGGCACTCTTGCTTTGGCTCTGGGTTTACAATCTGTACTTGTTGTACGTCAGTTGGAGTCTGCGTGTCAAATTTGAGGAGGCAGAAGAACGCCCCCATGTAGTATGACCGGAGTCGCACTAACGTTGCATGCTTGCAAGAGAGTGGACCCCCCCCGGAGACCTGCAAGGCGGCGGGGACCCCTCGTGCGTGTGTGGCACTGCCCGAAACTTCGATTAAAGAATTTTGGGGGCGACACTTAAAGGAAGCAAATGTCTTTCTGTCGGTGTGAATTGAGGATGAGAGTTGTGCGCTGAAGCGTCCGTCTCTCTCTTTCTTTCGGTGGACCCAGCTGGAATCCGATCAATTGAATGACCTTCAAGTTGGGGGTTTATTGACCCTTTTCCGTCCAGATGTTTTGTCGTCATCTCAAACCGACCACGGGTGATTCTCTCCGCCGGTTCAAGAGCGATTCAGACTGAGAAATGGGCAAGGGCGTGAAACGGGAGGACAGAAATCGAGCGCATGAGAAAAAACAAGGCAGGCAGGCAGAGGGTCGCAGAGGGTAAGAAAGACGGAAATAAATAAATGAATAAATAAATAAAGGAAGGAAGGGAGGGAAGAAGGAAGGAAAGAAAGAAAAAAAAAACGCCAACAAACTGGTAGACCACTAGACATGCTTAATGAAGGAGCGACGGACAACCCAGGCGTTACTAATCCACTCGGTCATCAGAGACAGACAGCTCTCGTTTCGTCGCCGCGGGCCGAACTAGGGGCCGAAGGGAAGAAGACCTGAAGGTGCACATGCAGAAGAAGCAGTCTCACGCCGGCAGGCAGCAGGCTCACAAGACAGGGACAGGCAGGCACTCTGGAAGGGCCACAAATGTCAAATGGTCTGACGGCTACTCTTACGGGCAGGCACGAAGGGAGTTCTAGGCCTATCACAGAGAAAAAAAAAATAATTTAAGCCCGTCCTCGCTTAGTTTTTTTTTTTTTTCGCCCGACGATGTTAAGTGACAAACAACTGTTGTTCAAGTGTTGCATAAGTGTTGTTTTGGTGTTGTATAAGTGTTGCTTAGATGTTGCGCAAAAAAAAAAAAGAAAAAAATAATTTATGCGAATTCTGGTTTACTTTTTATTTTATTTTTTTTTTGCTGTGATACGCCTAGAGGGAGTTTGACAGTGTATCGAGCAGGCAGGCTGACACTGGCAGACAGCTAGACAAACAGTCAAACGAGCAAAAATATTCTCTCTCTCTAGCTCTCTCTCTATCTCTCTATCGTGATCCTTCCTCTTTTCGTTCAATCAGATGAAAAACTTGCGTCAGCACAGTTTATAAAAGAGAGAAAAACGTTCAGAGAGCCCTATACTTAAATAATACACTTTACATCTTGCCAGTGATGAATCAGCCACATGTAAATTTTAGGACAGACAAACTGTGTAAAAAACTGTAAAAAAAAAAAATGTAATAGAATTATTTTTTTTTCCATGCATGAAAAATTATAAATCTTATCTAGATTCTTATATATTATGATTTTTTGATAATTTAACTACCCCAATTTAATTCAATTCAGTTTAATTGTATGTGAAACATGAGACCTGCATGGGATGCATTTGATTATGAAATCTGTTCCTATAGCATGTCCATGCAAGAAGATTTTCCATCATTTACGTGAGAAGTGCTAATTAGGACCTTCACAGGACTTCTAGTTTTTTCATACCAATGTACCTCCAAAAATGTTTTTTGGAATTCCAAAACACTTTTTGGAGAATATCCAAAACCTGGCTTAAAACAGCTCCTGGGCTCCAATTTTATAGGGAAAGAATGACTGATTCAAGACGCGGCAGTGACTATGACTAGGACTATGATGATATGCATGTGATGTCATTGTACTAATTAGACATTCAAATTGATTCAATACCCAGTTCAATACAAAAAAAGAGTGTTTTCATGCATGCAATCCGTTCACTATGTGATGAAGCTTGTGATGAACTAAGTGCCTTACTCGACGAGAGATCAAACAAAAGGTAACACCGGATCGGCAGACAAAGAAATCCACACAAATGCATGCAAGCACACCTGAGAGAACGAACAAGACACCACAGCTTCTCGCGTCTCGTCTATGCAGTCACCCTGCAACAATCACCCAACACCTCTCGACCCACAAAGAGGCAGGCTTCTTTCAATTCGATTCCCCTTCCCACCCGTAATCAGCTGACCGCACAGCAGCGCAACCAGCCCATCAAACAGTCAAGCCTGGAGTGCCCGGAGCAACGTTTTGTCACAAAACAAAGCATCCCTCACATCTAATCCAGATCATTCACGTATACTGACAGATTGAAGAAAAATAGGAGAAGGAAGGCGGGGGAGAAGGAGTCGGGGGAAGAGGAGGAAAGGACAGAGACGAAAAGAAGAAAAAGATTCAAGAGCGCATTTCTGCCTTTTTCTTTTTCTGTCGTGTCATGTACCCATCCATCCAGCCTACTCAAACGCGTCCTCACTCAAGCACAGAAGGACAAGGAGAGCCCCTGTCTTTGATGACATCAGGCAAAGCAAAACGGGGGATCTTCTGGATGGACTGCTAGGGGAATTTTGACTCGTCCCTCTGTCTCTACAGTCCAAAGCTTTGAGGATCTCTTGAGACCTTTTCTCCCTGTTTTCCTCCTTTTTGTTTTAAAAACAGACATTCTTTTTTTCTTTTAGAGACAGACACTCCGTTTTTCTCTACCAAAAAGTCAGTTCAACGAATGCAGAAGAAAAGCCCTCAGATAACTTCTAACAGTTCAAGGAGAAGAACGGAAACAGAGTGCGAGACAGAGAGAGCAGAAGAGTACCCCCCGCTGTTTCCCTCCTTCCGTTCTTCCCACATCTGAAGCGAAAGAAAAAAAACAAAAAACGAGAAAGAGGGGAACAAAGCAACAGACAGGATGGCAAGGAAGAGCCAAGAAGAAGAAAGTTCGTTGAATGATGCACAGCGATAACGCTCTTTGTGCTTTTGAGCATGAAAAAACCGTCACCACTTATTTTCACACACCCAGCCATTTATGCATCTACTCATTGACCTACACACTGAATGATTCATTCGTCTCTTTTCCGTATCGAAATCACCACACAAATTCGGAACTTAGCTCTACCGCCCTGCTCAACTGACAGAGAGCCTTTTCCCCTCCCGCCCTCCGCAGATAGTTTCCCCGTGTTGAAACGAGAAAACTTAATTTTTCTTTTTTGTTCACCTCCAAGAGAGAAGAAGAGGGGCAAATAGAGAGACGTCACAGACCTTTTCTTTCTCCTTCGCGTTTCCTCTTTTCTTTCTTTGTTTGCTTGCGCCACTGCCTTGCAAGGAAGCCCGGAAAGAATTCTGTTGGAGAACAACGAAGGGGCCAAACGAGACGAAAAAGTGGAAGTGGACAGACAAATCAGATCCTGGAAAGAAGGACCAGACAAGGCAGAAGAGACCGGTTCAGAAACTCATGTCAAAAGAAAGTCGTGTTGATGCATTCTGTTTTCACTCTCCAGGTTCCTCCATTTTCTTTCTGACGGTCTTATTCACTCACTCAGTGACACCAGCCCGCCCGCTACAAACACCAAATGAGTCGAGTGAACATTCCACTTACAGTCATCCCCTTTTCGCTTTCTACCCCCTCAACTGAGAGAGACGACTTAAAAATAACAGAACCCCCCCACAGACTTGCACCTAATTCCATTTCCCATGCACCTACTAAGATGGAATCACTGCCAAATGAAGCAACACACAACGGGAGTAAAGAGGAATTGGTCAAACGATCGATCGATCGACCAAAAAAGAAAGGCGTGCACAGCCAGATTCGAAATGCAGCGCCCTGCTGACCTCGACTTTCTCCCATTCGTTTCGTTTGTTCGTCCGTTTCTGCCTGAAGGGACCTCCCAACTAACAGGGCCCTCGGACCTGCCTGTTATCTTTCTCTCTTAGATGGAATACGACTTTGTTTTGCTTCTCTTCTCTTTTCATGATCCAAGTCACCAAGTCTCTTCCCCCCCCCACCCTGCCCACCTCCATCATTCTTGTCAAATGACTTTCTGTGTTTCGACTGTCATCTCCCCGCCCGCTGATCCCTTTTTCAGATTACCTTCCCTCCTCTCCAAACAAACCCCTTTCTGTGTATGCATTGCAGGAAATTCCCGCAAACACTCTTTTCTACCATCCGACTGTCTATCTGTCCGTCTCTCTCTCTCCCTGTGTTCACAAGGTAGGAAGGACGGAGAGGGAAGTACACGAAAACCATTCCAAGGGTTCTCTCATTTTTGCAAAGTCTCTTTCCTTCTTTCGGCTTTCTACAGTCACGTCATCGAACAGACAGATCAAATCCCCCCACCAGCCAGTCAAAGAGGAAGAATCATCGGACGGGGGCGCCGGCGCCGGTGGAGTCTTCTCCGCCTGTCGGCTTCCCAACAAAAAAAGACGAGCTGCACATACAGAGAGACAGACAAACAGACAAAGAAAGTGATTCGAATTCTGTATCTGAGAAGCTCCCTCAGGCCCTCCTTTCCCCTTCACTCTTTCTCTCTCAAGTCATGTGAGCATAGCAACACCAATCGATGAACTGCTTTAAAGGGAAAACGACGGAACAGAGTCGAATAGAATAGAGAAAGAAATCTGTTGGATGGAAAACAGAGAGAAATGATGGAAGTGAAAGGACTGGATCTGTTGAATGATCTTTCCGTGCAGGGCTGTTTTGTTCCTTCCTTTCTTCTCTCAATAGATCTTGCAAAACAGTTGACGCACCGCAAACGGAAGGGCGAGAGGAGTGAGGATCAACCCGAGAAGCCAAAGACCCAAAGTGACGAAGAAAGCTGCACGGAGGGACGGAGGAGGACGAGGGGTCGAGGTAAAAATGGAGAAGATAGGTAGGAGATCGATTGGAAGGGAGCGAGGCAGAGAAAAGGACAGTAAGCGTTGCAAGCAGAAGATTTACAGAGCAGGGAGGTTGCGAAGATGCTCACCGAGATCGTCAAACACACGGCCAAGCACACGCACACGCACACGCACACGCACACGCACACACACACACACACACGCACACACACACACACACACAGACACACACAAAGAGAGAGAGAGAGAGAGAGGGAGCGAGAGAGAAAAGAGAAGAGAGGACAAAGCGCACTTAATCCTGCTGGAAACTTGTTCCAACCACCCCCTCCTTTCCCTTCCTCTGTCCCGTGCCCCTCCTGCAGGACCGACCTACCTGTCACAAAGCTGCCTCTGTTCACAAGCCGACGGAGGGTCCTGCAGGCATCAGGCAGGGATGCAGAGATGGAGGGAGGGGGAAGGCGGGGAAAATCAGGAACAGGCTGGAATATTTCGTCAACGATGAAAAGATCCACAAACCGATAGGAGAAACAGGCAACTAGAGGGGTAAGGGCGTACTCAAGGAATGCTACGCGTGCATGAGACGCAGGCACCACAAATTGGGGAGAGAAAAGGGAAAAAGGAATCTACCATCTGTGCCTATTTTTTATTAAGGCACACAGAGAGACCCACCTAGACCGCTCAAGAGAGCCCTGGACGAACACCACAGAGAACCCGAACGCGAGCACAAAAGGGAGGAGGAGCAAGAGGCCGATGAACAACACCGCCTGCAAACAAGAAATCCCAGTAGCAGCAGGAGAAAATGAAAGAAGAGAGAAACCAAAGAGGTGTCACGGTATGTTTGCCTGGCAGGCATTGCGCTTTCACAAAAGGTCTATGAGCAGAGACAGAGCCCACAGTTACCTGAATGCAGCCATGAATTTCTCAACTGGTCCATGTGAAACAAAAGGCCAACGAACGAACTCACAGAAGGACACATAAAAAAGACACATAGACGGACAGATAGAAAAACAGAAAGAGAGAGAGGAGAGACAAAACAGACAGAAGCGGAAAGACAGAAAGAAAGGAAAACAAACAGACAGACCTTCATTCCAAGTCGCGTCAGGATTCCGCTAGGCTGCAGCCCGATGCTCTGCATGCCGGGGCACCCAAAAAGGTTCCATGGTTTGTAGTGGATGTCCGAGTACTCACGCCTGCACACTCGCACAAATGACAAGTAGAAAAATCACATTCTTCGTAGCTTGAAGAGGGGTGGCAAAACTTCAGCTTTCCGCACTGTAGACACACCTGCTGCATGGGTGACCGTGCCAGACACGAACGAACAATGGAAAGAAACAGACACCGAGGAAGACGAGTCGTTCCCTCTCTCCTCAAACAAAAGACGATGTGTGTGCTCGGAGGGCAGAATGAAGGGGCAACAGAAAAAGAAAGCCCAGCACACACACACACACACGCACGCAGATACAGATGGAGATAAGGTCGCAGAGACGGACACAGACAGAAAGCCTCAAGATAATTGTCATGCTAAAGGAAGGAAGAGCGCATCATCGTTTCCTAACCTGCACAGCCAGCACCAGTCGAGTCTGCATGAGGTGCACGTAATATGGTTGCATCCCCCCGTCTTCTCCGTGCGAACGCCGCACCGAGGGCACAGCTGCACAACGTGGCCCTCCTCCCTCGTGTACGCACCCAGGCCCATACCGGCATCACTTCCTGCCTCCGCAAGTTCCACCGGGGAAGGTGCGGGGCACGGCTGTCCTCGGTGGGCCCTGATTGGGGATTGATGTTGGGAAGGGAGGGAGGGAAGCAAGGATCCATGCATGGCAGGAAGATGCAGGAGAGCGCCTGGAATGCCCACACACGCCACTGGAAAAGGTCGGGGGAGAGGTCAGGGAGGGAACGAAAGCTTCGCAGCAATGTTGGCAGAGGCTCAAGAGACGGAGAGACGGTCGAAAACGCACGAGGTGAAGGGCGAGAGGAAAAGCAGACACAAACAAACTGGAGATCTTGAAGGAAGACGCCGCATTTTGAGAGAGGGGGGACACGACAAAGAGGAGGAGGACATTGCGTAGGAGAGAAAAGCACAGAGAGCTAGCGGCAGAGAGTCAGAAGCGTTGACTTACGGAGTGCCACAGAGACTGCAGAGAGACGTCTTGCACACCGGACAGTCTGCCTCCGGCGTTCGGTTTCTCCCCCCGCCCCCGATGCAGGACCCGCAGCAGAGAGGAAGAGTCGCCCCGCGTCTGGCCCCCACTGCCGGTCTCCTCCAGCAGCTCATCATGGACAAGCAGAAGGCCGCAAGCATGGGCGTCTTGATGTACCCCTCGCAGTCAGGTGAGGGACACCAGATCACTCTCGAATCCTGCCACAGGCATTTCGTTCGGTACACGAGCAGGGAAGAAAATGAGAATCGGATAAGGGAAACGAAGAGTCCTCTGTAACCTCTATTTTGGAACAGTGAATGAGTTTTACATTATTGATTCTTGCCATCAATCAGTTTGAAGACTCTTTAATTTAAACCTAGGAGAAAGGAAAGAATCAAAGGAAAAAAGCTCAAAGGAGCAGCCAGAACGGGCTATCAAATCAAATATTGCACACAGTCTTTCAGCCTCTCTCGCTGCAGCAGTCAGACAGCATTCATCCTCGTCAGATACGAGGAAATTCTTTTGATCTTGAGTCTTTCTGTGATCTCCCCTAAGGATTTTTTTCTCTTTCGCAGGCCAAATCAGCGAAGAAAAAAAGAGCAGGGGAACCGGCAAGGAAAACAGGAAACAAGCAAGGAATCTTTGACTGACCCGTGAGAGTCTCCTTCTTCTTCTGAATCTTTCCAGCTTTGCATACACCTGAGCCGACACAAGTTCCTTGATGTGCACGTCGCTGAGAAGCCTCTCGCACCGGAATCCCATCGGACATCCGAGACTCTCCACCTTACCGTCTTCGATTTGGACACGAAGAAACTCAGAAACACACTGAGTGCAGAATGGATGTTTCTTGTGGCACGACAGTTTAGTGCAGATCTCGGAGGGTGCAAATTTGTCGTAACAGATCAGACACACCACACGAGAGCTGATCTCCCTCCCCCCCATACCCACAGAAACAGCTACTCGACTCTCTGAGGCAACCCTCGGTGTGCCCTCTGCCATGTCGGACGCCCCCCCCATTCCTCGTTCCATCTGGTCAGGGTCAAGTTCCTCAATCGGCACAATGGCAAGAGAATCTGCCTGTGCCTGCTGCCGGGAGTGAGGCATCGAGAGCTCTCCTGTCACAAAGAGGAGAGCTTCGTCTACGGCGGATAGCTCGGTTAGCTCTGCGACAACGCCAGACAGCGACAACGCTCCCACAGGCGATCTGGAAAGGACAAGAGGGGACGAGGTAGGCTTCCCCCCCCTTCTTCCTCCAGGAGGATTCTCAGGTTCAAAGATCAGAGCACCCTCTTGAGCTTTCTTGTACGATGGGTCCAATTCTATTTCGACGACCTCTTCCTTTTCTCTTTCTTCCGCATCCCCCCCTGCAACAAGAACCCCCCCCCCCGTCTCCATGTCCTCGGTCATTGTCGGTCGAGGCGCAGAGGCCCGAAGCGCAATGGACGGTGGAAGCCGGATTCCGCTGCCTGCAGCCTTCACGGGCGGATGGGATTGGGCCTCTCCAGGTGAATCGGCAGAGGCTAAGGAGGAGGATGAGGAGGAAGGGGGGGCAAAGGACAGGGAGGAAGGGACAAAGGCACTCTTGTCTCCCCTGACAGATAAATGGGGTCTGGAGGGTAAGCGGAAGGGAGCTGCCTCTTGAGGGAGACGGGCTTGGAGCGCTTGGGCGAGGCAGAAGTCTGGTTCGCTCAGAGAACGTGGGAGGTTCGCGGAGTTATGGGAAGTTCTCCACTCGAGCGCTGCTGTTTGGATTTGCAGTGCTGTGGAGGCAGAAGGTGTGGGGAGGGGGACGCGAGTCGTGAGGGTGGGAGGCAAAGCGTCTTCAATGATGCTCTGAGCCCTTGTGGTTTGTCCTGGAGTCTCCGTTGGAAGAGACAGAACATGGAGACGGCCACCGCAACAACAGACATCTGCAGAAGACATGGGCATCACCTCTCTGCAGGCAGGCTCACTGCCGTCTCCTTCACCAGCAGTCTCCGTATTCACCCTTTCCCCAACCTCACTTTGCGGGGTCTGTTCGTCTCCAGCGGCTTGGCAAGGTGTGAGCTGTGCAGCAACATGCAGTGTGGAGACACCTCCGTCGGCATCGTTCTTCTCTTGGCGACGTGGTCGGTCGTTTCCGTCTCCTCGCTCACTCAGGGAGTCGGCAACCTCCATTTCGAGCGAGTTTCGGAAGACTCGTGGTAGGAGAGTGTCCAAAGGACAAGCAGAAGACGGAGGAGCGACTCAGATTCAAAAGAGACGACAAGTCGAAGTTCTCTTCCTTTTCACTTCCGTGGGACACCCAAACCCAGATCTTCGGTTTCAAAAGAAAGCTGCTCAAGAGATCTGTTCCTGCGTGCACAGCAAGACCTCCCACTATCCTCTAATCGTCTGAGACCATCACTTTCAAGCTCTTATTGCTGTCGAATTTCAGTCTGCTGAGGTTGGGATCTGACGAGGATTCAAACAATTCTGCAGTGGGCTGAGATCCACTTTTTTCGCATTTTTTGACGAGCGTGCTTGTGGGATGCTTGTGGGGCACTTTCAAAATTCGCCCATCATGAAACGCGTCTCTTTCTATTATAACAGCACGACAACGGGAAGCAGATCCACTTCACAACCTTCTTCCGTATCACGATCAGGCACCTCTCCTGCTCAGTGCAAGACGGATGTAGGCAGAATCGCAGTAGCAACCGACTGATCACTGTCCGTTGGTTCATTTGGCGTGTCCGAAAATGCGGTACGCCGCATGTCTACCTGTGTGTTTTTTTTTTGGATGGGGGGCTCGAGAGACGCAAAGTCAACTGCAC
>JAHBMJ010000580.1:3399-15899 GCA_018398765.1 Chromera velia | reverse complement strand
AGAAGTTGAAACGGATTTGAAGGAGACGGATTTAAATTTTTTTTAATCCATGCATGCGTCACGCTTTTTTTGTATCCTTTGCCAAGGTCTTGGCCCGAACTACTACGGTAGTGGTAGGGGCCTTTGGGCCCCTAAGTTACCGCCCCATGGTAACCAAAGTGACGGTAACCCGCCATCCCCCCAAGGGGCCCGGTAGTAGCTCCTAACCGTACTGCCAGTGTGTACCTGGAGTCAAAACTAGGGTCAAAATGTTTGGTAATCATGTAGACTTTGTCATCGCGGACATATTCTTTAGGTTTAGTAGCATATTCAACTTATATTGAAAACTATATTATTGTTGGTTACACTGCGGCATTGTTGGTTGATAAATGAAAAAAAAACAGAAAAAAAAAATAAAAGATCAGAATGAAATAATTAAGTCGAGGCCGCGATGAGGCGGTTGAGGCCATTGAGGCGGTTAATTGAGGCCAGTGTAGGTCAGTCTAGAGGTCAGTGAGCCTCGAGATCCGTTTGGGTTCAAGCCAACCGGTCTAGCAACTATGTATCAACCGGTACCATGCAACGGAACCAAGTTTGGAAAAAGCGAACTCACCTGCCATTCGATCGATGCCCACGAATCAAGCCAAAACGAAAGACTCGGAAAGAGGCAAGCTGAAACAAAATTACATATTGTTTGACTGATCCAACGGCCTTTGCCGCCTTTCCTGACAATGAAAGCAAAGGCAGACAGGTGAGGTGACGGCAACTCTCTTTGTGATGCATACAAGCGGCCTTCTCGAAAAACGCTTCTTCTCTCTTGTGACGTCTTCCCTCACACCGGGTCCCAAAGGAAACCACCATGCAGCCCTCTGCACCCTCCTCTCAATCATCTTCCCAGAGACAGCTAGAGATGGTCCCAAGCGAAACCACCATGCACCCCTCTGCATCCCTCCTCTCTATCATCTTCTTAGAGAGAGCTAAAGAGGGAGAATTAAGGGAGTCTGATCGAGGCTGAACACGCAACCGTCCCTGCATAAGTGGAATTCTAGAAACAAACGATCTTCTCACTCTCCCCTTCTTTTCTCCCTCCCCTCAAAAGGAAAAGGCGCCTCTCAGACCGTCTTCTCAATCTGATAGAAAGAAAAGGGAAGCAAGAGGGAAAGAGGGCAAAAGAGAAAGACCAGGCAAATACGAAACGCCGCCAAGCCTCTGACTGCACAAATACAATCGCAACAGACGGCTGCAATTCTGCCTTGCAGGTCCGAGTAACTCCGGCATATAGTGGCAAAACAAAAAGAGGTGAATAGGCGAACGAAAAGGCACACAGACGGAAACAGCAAGGCAAAGGCAAAAAAGAAAGAACAGAAGAAGACTGGAGGGTTAGAGGGAGGCAAACAACGAAACGAAGAAAGACGAGAAAAAGAAGGAAGGAGGCCAAAAGCAAACAAGGCGGCAGAAAGATGCGACACGGAAAGGGGATACAGGAGAGGACACCGTCTGAAAGCGAGGCTGAAGGGGCGCACACCAAAGCAATGCACAATGCTGACGAAGAGGCATAAGAGGCCTTTCCCCCCCGTCAGTGTTGCTCCCCCAAGCACTCCATCCCCTGCATGCCTCAGCCCTGCTCAATCTACGCACAGCTCCTCACTGACCACTCCCCCAAGCCATCGCACTCTCTCCTTTTCTCCCTCCCTCCACGCTGTCCCCGTTGCATGCTTCTTTCTCCACATTCTTTTGACCTTTTGCTTTGCACTCCTTGCATCGATAGCGCAATCGATTGTGTTCGCAAATCTGGGACCCTCACTCACTCAAACACCCAAAAACCTCACTCAAACAACTCCCTCACGCATCCTTATTTTCTTCTTGCACATCCTCCTCCTGGCAGTCAGTGGGGTTCTTTTCCAGGTGTTTCTGCTTTTTGCACTGTTTGCACCCGTGTCGATGCCGCCCATGCTCACAAATGCCTCGGCCTCCACACTCCTTGCAAGTGTATCGCTCCCGCCCATGCTCGCAAATGCTTGAGCCCCCACACTCCTTGCACCTGCTGCGCTGGCGCCCGTGCTCGCAAATATTTGAGCCCCCACACTCCTTGCACATTCTGCGCTCCCGCCCATGCTCGCAAATGCTTGAGCCCCCACACTTCTTGCACCTGTATCGTTCCCTCCCATGCTCGCAAATGCTTGACCCCCCACACTCTTTACACTTCTGTCGCTGCCGGCCATGTTGGCAAATATTTGAACCTCCACACTCTTTGCAACTATATCGCTGCCGTCCATGCTCGCAAATACCGGAGCCCCCACACTCCTTGCACCTGCTGCGCTGGCGCCCGTGTTCACACAACCTCTTTCCCCACTTACTTCTCAATACAGGAGGTCCCTCTCCTTGCGACGCTGAGTGACCCCGCATTCCGAGTGTGCAGTACTTCCCTGTCCTTTTCTGTTGTTTGGAAGGTCGAGCAACGGCGAGCTCTTCTTCACAGAGATCGGCATCCGCGTCTTGCCGATACCCCCCATCCGACACCTCAACGCTCTCCCCTAC
This sequence comes from Chromera velia, assembly GCA_018398765.1. NCBI lineage: Eukaryota > Chromeraceae > Chromera > Chromera velia. The sequence goes on along the minus strand of JAHBMJ010000580.1, from coordinate 13,382 downwards.
AGCATTTGTGACAGTCCTGACCACACCCCTCGCACATCCCCCCTCTCGCCCCCTCTTCGCTCCCCCACCAATTGCACCCTTTGCTCTGATGTGAGGGACTGCGGACGCTGGCGGCCAGGGGGCGGTTGTGACTGACCTCTGCTCCTCTATGGGACCTGTCGTCAAGGGTGGAGTCGGGTGGGGGGGGATGGAGGTGTGGGCTGAGGGAACGGCTCGGGGAGAGGAGAGAGACGGATGTGAAACGTTTCGTCTTTCGGGATTGACCTCACAGTTGCAACCTCTTCCTTCCATCTCTCTCCGCTCTCTCACGCCATGACCACTACGGAACTGCGACTGTCCGTCGACCACCTGCACTTCTCTGACGGGGTTACTCTTAGGTTCAAAAGCAATCTGAGGACAGACAAATGGGACCGCTTCTACTGTCTGTACACGGAACGGATGAATTCTAGTTGACATTTTCGTTTTCGAATGCTTCTCTTTCTGTCGGCATGTGGACGAGTCAGCCTGGGAGAGACTTTTGTGCTTGTATACAGCAGTGTCGGATCGGAAAGAATGGTGAACACACTCTGCATCTCTGTCCATTCTCCCGACAGTGCACGCGTCAGTGAGAATGAGAGGAGATGGAGGCGGAGAAGACTCAAGACGGCTGTGCTCTGTCTGCGGTTCCTCCTGAGGCCAATCACCTCTTCTCTCTGCCTGCAGTCTCTCCACCTCACCCCTGTCTGCCACAACGCTGGTCGTCTGAAGGTCCCCCCACCGCCCGCCCACCCACACCCACACACCCTCAGGGACATCAACGACCCGCACGTCCTTCAATGACTCAATTTTCATCTCGTCAAACGATCTCACACTCTGGCCTTGCCCTACCCCTCTCCCTCCCCCCTTGTTGACTCCAGTCGGAACTACCACAAAGAGAAACTTCTGCTGTTGATCCACTGCCCCACCACCGCTGTCTGTCAGGGTCTCACTCCCTTCTTGCAGCAGCTCCACGGGCTCAGAGACCCAGAAGGGGGACTCGAGAGACCCTTCTGCCCGCCACAGCGGAACACCGCGTGCGACCTCCCAGTTGCCCAGCGCACTGCTCTGCCCAATCACCACCAGCTCCCGGTCCTCGCCCACATCCGCACCGGAGCACGCAAAGATGATGCCCCGACTTGCCATCATGCACGCAGATCGGCTCACGTTCACAACGATGACGATACGAAAGACAGTCGTTCCTGTGGAGAGAAGAAAAAAGACACGTGTGAAAGGAAAGACACAGCCCACGCGTACAGCTCGTCATGAGAATAAAAACCGCATCCAGCGAAGCTACATACTCCACGTGGCAAATCTGGGAAAGTAGACGGGGCTCAACCGTAGACGAGAGGCCCGTAGACTCACCTTTGAAGTCAGGGTTCGGTGTTCGTTCTCGTCTCGAGCGCTGTCTCTGTTGACCCGACCAATCGGTTTGGCCTTGGATCGGGCCCGTCGATCGGAGTATAAAAAAATGTACAAGCACAATAGCAAGACAAGGTGACACTGTGCCAACTTTACAGAAGAGCGGCGGAGGACACCTGACTATTGAGTCCAAGGGACGCTCTTTGTCACTCTTTGTGATTTGGCGACCGATCGGCTGATGGCTTTTATACCGACCAAACAATTATACGATCGACAGGAACTGAACTAGGGACAGATCGACATTGAGAATAATACAACTTTTCATCAAGCCTTTGTCTCTGCTTGCTTGCTGAGGGAAAGACTGTCTACAGGACCTTCGGTATAATTCCAGCGTGTCTGACTGCAGTGCCGATTCTGCCTGCAGGCGGTGGAAACTCTTCGCGCAACGTCGGCCTGAAAGCGAACGTCGAAGTTGGACTCACGATCGAAACTTCCAAAACAAATCCTGGATTTGGGAGTGATTGTTGTGCGCACTTTCCCATACTTCATGAAGAATCTTTGATTCAAAGAGTACGTTGCAGACAGAAAGAAAAGTAGATATGTTTTGATATGTTTTGAGTAGAACGAGGTTGTAGACTTTGGCACCGCCACATCGAAGTGGTGCGCGCCGCCGCGCTACTGAAGGAAATTGCGCCAGACGAGAACCTGAAAGCAGTTCGCGCGCATACCGCGCTTATCAGGTGCGTCCGTCTATTTCGTGCAGACTGATGCAATGATATGTCGTACAGACTGATGCAATGAAGTGCATGCAATCAATGCGACACATACAGGCAGAGCACCAGAAAGCCTGAGAGTGGTTTATCAGAAGAGGAGGTACGTCGGAATGAAGTTGAATGAAGTGACTCTTTGTATGAGCAAGTTGTGTCAGGCTCTCTAGAGCAACCATTTTTAGCACCGCGGCTGCGCCACAGTTCCCTCCAGGTCCCTCCACGGCGGCGCCCCCTCCCATTTGGGACATGGCCCCATATACCGTCAAAACGGTTTTTTCTGTGCACCGCAGGCGCCAAAATTTTTTTTGTAAGGTGTTTCAATGATAAATTTGATTAATTGCTGATTAATTTGGTTCAATTTACCTCAGAAAAGGTAAAGACCGGAACAATCACGCCGCGGTTCCCCCCTTTCTTCAAGGTTTTACAACTGCGGCGCGCCGCGGTGCGCCCTTCGGGTGCTTCACGGCGTTTAGTGCTGCGGCGTTTGACCGTAAACGCCGCGGTGTCTAGAAAGCCTGAGTTGTGTTTCTATGAAGAAAGAAGTTCAAACAGTTATCCTTTGATGTAAGTCTTTAGAGCGGTGTTAGAGCCGCGCAACTCTGACTGGTAACTTTATTCTTTTTAGACAGTGAAGGCGCCCGATAACAGAAAATGCAGCCAACAAACTGGTAGCAGATTCTGCAAACATTTTTTCCTCTTCTCTTTGACTCCTGCCAGTTGTTTCTCCTTTTCCCCTTTTGCTAGTTACGTGAACCTCTCACGCCTCCTCCACCTCTTCTTCTTTCTTGTCTTCTGTTTTGTTCTAGCTTGCGACTAAGCCTGTTGTCACAGCGTCGCTTGCTTTCTTCAAGAAGACTCTATGCAATGCCATAATATTGCTCCATCTAGTGATTCTCTCGCATCAGTGGCTCTTCTTTTCTTTTCATATCATATGGCGGTGCTCCCGCTCTCTTCTTTCCGTCTCTACTCCTCTTTGCTCAACTCTTTCTATAAAATCTTTTTTTTGATAGATCCCGACGGAGCCCGTTCCCTTTGAGTACTATTTAGCACCGTTTAGAGGGATCACGCATCTCCGTTTCATCTAAAGCAAAATTTAATGTCTCTCGCTTTTGCATGGTCTTTCTATGGCCTGCTTCAAAAGAAAACAAACTGTTAACCAGCATGTGATACTTTCTGTCTCTCATTACTCATATAGCTAACACAAACAAATGCAATTTCCCTTCAGACTGCAAAGCAATAGACAAAGCGTGTTACGTCGTGCAAAGGGGCCAGTGGAATATCGAGGACGCTCGTCCCACACTGATACCGATTTCCCCCTTCTCGGCAATTCAGAAGGTAGACATTTCTACCAGAGCTCTTCTCTTCTCGGGCTTCCTCTTCTTTTGCTTTGCAGTCAGTCTGGCGCGTTTTTGCACGTTGACTCTCGCTTCCCTTCTCTTCGCTTTCTTTTCTCTCTACAGACTACCAAGCAACCCGATCAATACCCCCAGTATTCCCAGTCCCCGAACGAAAAATAAGGCCAAACAGGGCATGTGCACATAGATTGGATCTCAGCAGTCACGGAGTATACAGTTTTGTCTCTCTATGTCTCTCTATTCTATTTCAACTTGAAAACTCACTCACTTGTACGTCGATCCAGGACCTCTCTCCGTCCGAACTCGCTCTTTCTCGATCTTTACGTCTTCCACTTGCCATCGCTGCTATACAGTATGGAAGGAGACAGAAACACAGCGCAGCTAGATACTTTCCCTCTCTCTGCTGACTAGAATGGACGGCTGCCTTCTCTGTTATCGGGCGTTTTCACTGCCTAAAAAGAATAAGGCTACCAGTTAGAGTTGCGCGGCTCTGACACCGCTTTAGAGACTTACATCAAAGGATAACTGTTTGAGCTTCTGTCTTCATAGAAACACAATTTGCTCATATAAAGAGTCGCTTCGTTTAACTTTATTCCGGCATACCTCTTCTTCTGATAAACCACTCTCAGGCTTTCTAGTGCTCTGCCTGTATGTGTCGCATTGATTGTATACACTTCATTACATCAGTCTGCATGAAATATATTTACATCAGTCTGCACGAAATAGACGGACGCACCTGATAAGCGTGGTATACGTACAAGCTGCTTTCAGGTTCTCGTCTGGCACAATTTCCTTCAGTAGCGCGGCGGCGCACACCACTTCGATATGGCGGTGCCAAAGTCTACAACCTTTTTCTACTTAAAACATATGTACTTTTCTTTGCCCTCCTGGTTTCATATTGTTTCACTGTCTTGCGATGTGTGGATAAGTTCTCCCTCTCTCTGACGCCAAGACAAGATAGAGAGGTATGGCTCACGGAGTCAAGCAGATAACCATGAATTTAGGTATCGAACAGACATGAAAGAGGAGAGAAGAGGAGAAGAGAGGGGGTGGAGGAGAAACGAATGGATACGCTGTTCAACACACAGCAGAAGACAAGCAAAAATCGCACACACGGTCTGTCAGTCTGTCTATCAACAAAAATATGATGGCTAGCTGTCACCCGACCTTCCCTCTTTGCCGCCTGCCCCCATTGACCCTCACCGCCGTTCATTTTTATGTGTAGTTTGAGATGGAGTCTTTGGACGTGCACGCACACATTTGATCGGATCTGACCTGTTTCTGACCTGTCTGTGTATACGTGTGTACATACACGCATACGCGTGCTTACGCGGGGATTGGTTTTCATGCGCGCACGATGACAGGGGTGATATACGAGCGTGGCTCTGCACCGTATTTTTTAGACATGCCTAACATATACTAGTGTTGGACCATTTAGATTTATTACACCCCATCTACATTGATCATCATTGCTAAGCTGTCTCATGGAGAGTGATCACGATCCGCGGCCTTTCTTGAATCTTTTGTGTGTGCATCCATTGTACAGAGTGTTGCATGCAATTCGCGATAAATGTTTGTCACGCGAAATGTGTTGCATGATCGATGACGATCCCCTCAATTAATACAACCAATATTTACATTTTGTACGCATATTTCAAGAGACTAATATATCGATACAAGTGAGTGCATGCGCTTTGCACACGGAAGTGACTAAGGTCTTGTTACCCGACTCTTGTGAGTGTGTTAATTATGACGTACAGGCTAAAGGAAAATGTTAAAAAACATAAACATGCAGTATTATGGTCTGATTACTAAATCTTTTCCTGAGCTACTATTGGTATCCCAATCAATCAATTACATATTCACTGAACCAAATATATTTAACATCATTATGACTTTAAAAAATTATGTATTCAATCAATCAACTAGTCAATTAAATAAAAGCTATGTTATAAAATGTTCTAAAATTCGTTAGACTTACGGCTAAACACATTCTGTAACCTTTCTGAGAGGATACTTTTTGATAAATGCTTTGTGTACTAACTATAGAACTCATCGATCGATGAACAGTCAGTCAAAAAAGTTTTGTAATCTGGTATAAATTTTCCTAAATTTTCTCAAACAGCTTGATTATAAAAGCCTTTTATAACTGTATTCCATAAATTAATGCCGATCAATGTTGACGATCAACTTATGGATTAAGTATGATCAAGTCAAGGGAATTTATCATGCAATATCATTTAGGCGCCATCATAAAAAAAATGTATAAAAGAGCAATGTTCAATAAATGGCGGTCAATGTTGATGATCGAGTACGATCGTATCGAGAAAACTTATCCTGAAATAACTTTCAGGCGTTATTATAAAAAAATATGTAAAATAAGAGGTATACGTCTGGAGAGAGAAACGAAAGGGGGGAAAAGAATGAAGAAAGCAGTGACAGAAAGAAAGAAGAAACACAGAACAGATAAAGAGGATAGAAGAGGTGATGGGAGAAAAGATGGAAGAGCGGAAAAGCGAAATGTGGAAGGTTATTAGGATAGCAAGTTCTTAAAGGCAAGCCTTGGATAGGGCGGCCCAGTCAGAACTTTTCAGTGAACATAGACAAAGTTTAATAAAAAGATTAAAATTTGGGAAGTAGACTAAGTCAGGCAGACAGAATGGGCACCTAGCTGAGATGATGAGAAAGCAGTCAAACAGACCAGGAGGCAGAACTTTGAGCACACTCAGAAAAGAAGACAAAATTAGGAATGCGGTCAAGTACACAGGAAGGCATCCCTGCACGACAGCCAACAGATAGGTAGGCAGGAATATGCTGAGTCGTGCCGGAAGGAAACGTCAAGATGGAAGCAGAGTGGGATTGCGACTTCTGAATCTCACAGTTTGTTTGTGAGGTAGTATGTAGAGATATATACAGTTGAGAGGTCGGATAAAAGGTCGGAATTAAGAGAAATAGCATGAGAAAGGCAAGATAAGAAAAGTGAAATGCAAGTGAAGAGATGAGATATGAGTAAACAAGGTTATCGAAAGAGTAACCTATGTGTCTGTCTATCTGTCTGTCTGCCTGCCTGCCTGCCTGTCTGGCAGTGCCTATGTCTGCGTGTTTGCATGTCTCTCTACCTTTCTGCTATTCTGTCAGTACCATTCTCTCATTTTACGGATCTGTCTATTCTGCCGTTTGGTATATCTGCCTGCCTACCTGCCTACCTGCGCATGCCTGCTTGCATGCCCATCTGTCACGCTGGGTGATAGCTGGGGCATAAGAGCAATGTGTTGATGGCTGTGGGCAGAAAAAAGCGAGAACCAAACATGAGAGAGAATACAGTAGGAAGAGGCCATGTATTGAAATCAGAGCACTAAACTGAGAAGACTGAGATTTAATGAGATTCAATGTGAGAGCTGATATGAGCACGAAAGGCTCGGCGAAGAGGCAACTTAGATAACACGGGCCTGCACCTCAAGGATGAAGGGAGGGGAGTTGAGGTTAGACTGACCGGGGTATGGACATACATGAGTGGAAGGTCTCAGTCTATAATCGACATCCCCCTGATTGACCCTCTCCTTCTCTGTTATCTTGATTTTTATGTTGTTGAGTCACGTCCGGAGGTTGCAAAGCAACATGCGGCCATCTCTCTCAGTCTTGACTTCTCTTCTCCACCCTCCTCTTCTTTGCATGAAGGCGTTATCTCTGACTTCACTCTCTCTCAGTTTCTCTTACATTTGGGCAGGATAGGCAAAAGTTCCCCTGTCGGTGACGACAACTTGATGGGGGTGGCTCTCTCTCTGAAAGCATTCACAGAGAGAGGGAGGCATTGCCAAGACCTGTGGGAGGAAGGTTTACGGCAAGCGCAGGAGTAGGGAGACGTTGTCTCCCACTTCTTCGATCCCCCAAAACCCCCCCCCGAGCCCCCGTAATCAAATGCATTAACTTTTTCCTTGACGGAGCAGCTGAGACAGATTTCTGACTCCTGGTAGGCATGTTTAGCAAGTGAGAGTTCGGAAGGGAAAGGGGCGGGGAGAAGGAAGGAATCTAAGAAAAGGAGAAAGGATGTAACCGAGCGAGAGTCGACTAGGCCAGACTGGTAGGATAAAGAGTGTACAGCAAAGCAAAAAGAGGTTAGGGTGGCCGAGAAGGAATGGAAGGATCAGAGAGGAATCTGGGGGCCCGATGAAGGAGTCCGGGGAGGTCCCACCCAGAGTGCGAAGAGAAGGCTTGAGTCCTTTCGCAGGTTAAGGAAGAGATTGTTTGCCCGTAAAGAAGCTGAGCACTCGAACCGGTAGGCAGAAAGGCTAGCAAGGGAGGTGGCATCCGACCCCTTGGCGATTTGGTGTTGGAAGAGGGAAGGGGGCAGTGCGAAAAGCAGGGGAGACAGACCGACTCCCGAGGTTTTTACCGATTTCTGGGCCTCTGTTTTTGAGAGTGAAGGGCTCCTTCCTCTTTTAATTGCCTCCCTTACTTCCCTCTCCCTTCCGCACCTCCTCCTCCGGCCTTCTCTTATATTAAAAGGATTATTGGTACCCTCCGGTCGATCGATATGAGCAAGGCAAATAGAATTAGGAGCGTTTCCCCCAGGTATCTCGACCTATGTTTCAACTTCTCTCCTCTTTCTCGTTTCCTTCTTTTTGTCTTCTTTAATTTATTTTATCGTTGTTCTTATTGGCTGTCTCTTTGGAATCTGATTCGTGTAGTTCCGGTACCAAAAGGCCCCCCCTCTCCTGACTGCTTGGAATGGAGACCTATCCATATCGTGTATTGCTGTTTATCCTTTTGATGGACAAAAAACTGAGAGAACGGACCATGTTGGACAACCGACAGCTGGGGTTTCGGAAAGGGGTAGGGACTAGAGAGGCTATTGCTGCTCTGGCGGGACTTGTAGTGAGCTTGAAAGCCCGGAAACGCCCTCTTCTGGCTGCTTTTATCGATTTTTCAAAGGCTTTTGACAAGGTCCCTCATGATCTGTTGTTGAGACAGCTTCAGGAGGAGGGGGTGTCAGAATGTGACGTCTTGATGGTATATGCCATGTATGTCAATGTCTGGACAAGAGTTGATGGAGCAGATAAAGAGATACCGGAGGAGATGGGGGTAAAGCAGGGCGATCTTCTCTCTCCCCTGCTCTTTTTTTTGTTCATAAATAACCTGCACCGCTACGTTAGCTCCTCGGCTGACCGGGAGAACGGGCACGGGGGGGAAGAGTCAGAGAAGGATGGAATAGTGAATGATGAGAGCCCAATAGAAACCCGAATAAGAGATAAACCTTAAATAGGTAGATTGAGAGGGGTAAGCAGTGGAAAGGGGAACGAGAAGACAGAAGCGGGGGGGAAGAGAAAAAGAGGGAAAGAATCTGATTGGGTTAGTCAGGATGACATGATCGGTTTAGAGTGTCAGCCTCTCAAAAGTATCGGTTACGCTGACGATCTTATTCTGTTTGGTCGTTCTTCATAGGAGCTTCAATCGAAAATGAATAAATTGGGTGAATACTGTCAGATATGGGGCCTCACTAGGCCTCACGGTCAATCTGAAAAAGACTAAAGTGATGAGGCTTTCTAATAATGAAGAGAACATTAGGGAGCCGATCTTCTTTGAGGGAAAGGAAGTAAAGAGATCTGATGAGTACAAATATTTAGGCTACACTTTCTTTGAAGGCGGCTCTCTCCGTCCCTCTGTAAAACATCGGCTGGGGGTAGCAGAGAAGGTGCTGGGAGGGGTCATAGGGCTCTGTGCTTCCCTTGGTCCTCTCTCCTCTGCCTCCAAAATTATGCTTTTTTGGGGTCTATGAATTCCTGACAGTTCGTCCTGTGGCCCTTAACGGGCTTGAAGTGTTTCCCCTCAGTCAAGCAGACATAAAGACGCTGGACGATCTGCAATTACGTTTTGTTAGATAGGTTTTCGGCCTCCCCCGCAATTCGTTTCATGTTCCCTCCCTTTTCATTTCTGGCCTTTGCCCGATATGGTCTCTCTTGACAGAAAGAGTAGGGGGATTTTTACGTAGCCTCTCCTTAACTTCCCACTGTGTGCCAGCCGGTTTTTTAGATCTTTGCAAGAATGGCTTTTACGGAGAATGGTAGAGGTCTGTCAAACTGTTGGTGGGACCTTTTGCTCCTGAATTCTTCTCTGATGTAGGGGTGCACTCGGGCCCGGGTGAGAAAGTAGCAATGAAAAGAAAGCTTGCTGTCGAAGAGAGAGGTAGGGAGGCACAAGAATGGTTGGACGACTGGTTTGTCGCAACCTCCCGTTCTCTGCAGAAACAGGGCCGGCAGGGTAGGGGAGGGCAGACAGGACGGGGGGGTGTTTTTTCTAATAGAGTGAGGCCTTCAGTCTTCCAAATTAAATATCCGTCTAGACAGCGCTTGGCCCGTTTTGTCATGGGAGGATGGACCGGCTCAAGCGGGCGGCGAGTTCCTATGGTTTGACCTCTCCCTAGGAGGCTGCTCTGTTCGGAGGCCAACGTTAGGCCGATTGCCCGTGCACTGCTGGGGGGGGG
>JAHBMJ010000579.1:0-44823 GCA_018398765.1 Chromera velia | reverse complement strand
GTGCGTGTGTGCGTGTGTGCGTGTGTGTGTGTGTGTGAGTGTGTGTGTGTGTGTAATTGTGTGTGTGTTGTTTGTCGTGTGTATGTGAGAGTCTCTCTCTCTCTCTCTGTGTGTGTGTGTGTCTGTGTGTGCGTGTGTGTGCGCGTGTGTGTGCGCGTGTGTGTGCGCGTGTGTGTGCGTGTGTGTGCGCGCGTGTGTGTGTGTGTGTGTGTGTGTGTGTGTCCGTGTGTGTGCGTGTGCGTGTGCGTGTGCGTGTGTGTCCGTGTGCGCGTGTGTGTGTGCGTGCATGCGCGTCCGTGTGCGTGGGCGTGTGTGTGCGTGTGTGTGCGTGTGTGTGTGCGTGCGGGTGTGTGTGCGCGTGTGTTTTCGTTTCTGCAAAAGAATCTTGAGATCGGATAAGGTCTCTCTTTGTCTGGCAGAGATAAGCCGGGTGCCTTTTTTCTGTTTCTGGTGAATGAGGGAATGAGGAAACGATCTACAAACAAACGATCGAATGAGCACAGACTTAGTTTCACAGGCGTAAATAGAAGGGAAAGGAAGACTGCCAGAGAAAGAGAAGGACGGCGACGGTCGGCTGGCTGGAATAGTTGTAGACATACATGTGGAGCGAGCCCTGTCATGTTGAGTCTTGGGGGAGAGCAGGTTGAGAGTCTATTCTCTCAGCAGTTCCTGAGTGAGGAGGAAGGTGGCACATAGGAGGTGAAGAAGCGCGTGAAAGGAGCAGGAAAAGAATGAAGGAGTAACAATGGGCACAGGAAGACTGAGCCAAACGACCAGAACCTCAGAGCGAGGCCGCAGAACTGAGTGAAAAGATTTTCAACGGGCGAGAAAGAGAGAGAGAGAGAGAGAGAGAGAGAGGGAGAGAGAGAGAGAGAGAGAGAGAGAGGGAGAGAGAGAGAGAGAGTCTCATCCAAAAGATGCTTGTACGTTTGTCGAGGCTCTGTTTACGTTGTTTTCGCGTTCAGTCCTTCTCTTCCTTCTGTCTCCACAGTGTTCTTTGGAATGCTCAGCTGATCTGGTTTGCCTTTTTGAGGGGGGTTCAGAAGAGATATATAAGAGTGAAGGGGTAGGTCGAAGGAAAGGTTCTGTGTAAATTTAAAGGATGCGTGTGCATCTGGTTGTTCATCTATGGAAAGTGAGGGCAACATTCCCGGGTCTCCATCGGAACCTGCCAACCGTCCTCATCTCGAACACACGAATCAATTAATTGTTTTGTTGCTTGCTTGCTGGGTTGCAGGTGTACGCCCCCTACAGTCCTGACGAGCAGGAGGCTCGCAAGAAGGCTCGGTTCTTCCCCTTCGCCTCTGTTGCGGGTGTCCTGGTGGCCTACACTGTCTACAGGCAGTACCTCAGAGAAAGACACCCAGCTACTGTGTACTGCTGAGCTGAGCTGACGAGTTCATCTACAGGGAGGGAGAGAGATGGAGAGACACAGAGGTGGACAGCTGACATGCAGGAAAGAGAAAGGAGGAGATGACACCCGAATATCCTCAGTGTTTTGTTCAGCTGAGGTGGCGAAGACTGGGGGCGAATTGGGGAGGTTGCCATCAAGGAGGAGAGGAACGGAAGCTTTGCTTTCTTTCTTCGTGATCGCCCTGCCTTCCTTCTCGTTCTGTCTCTTTGTTGGGTGAGACAAACAGCAGAAATAAAGAGTTGGGTTGGCGCTTCCTGCAGATTTCTGATTCTTTTGGAAACAAAGAGACGGAGACAGAAACCTGCCCTCTTCTCTTCTCTTTCTTTTATTATAGCTTCGCGGAAAGTCCACAAAAGAGAGAAAATTGGCATGAAAAAATACCGAGATCAGCGCATGTGGGGAAGAGGAAAGCGAAGCGACTTCCACGCACTCGCCATGCAGTTCTCTGATGTGCTCTGCAGATTCGATGTCCTCGATTGCACTGGCACCGCCCATCTTTCTCTCTGTCCTCTCCTTCTTCACCTCTAGCTACACCTTTCCTCTTTTTCATTCTTTGACCGTTCGAGATCGATTCTTCAGACTAACCTCTGAACCTAGCCCTGAACTTACTTTTCTATATCGTCGGTTTCTTCGTATTCTGTTTCACTTGGTCGACAGTCTCGACCTAAGTAAATAATCTTAATATATTTATCTATATCACATAATATCAGACTATATCAAACTAACAATGATGAACCCTGGGGGAATCCAGCGGTTTCGGCTGGAACATATAAATTCGATCTAACCCGAATCTGAAACTAGAACTTGATAATCTTAATTAGTTTATTTAGATTGACTGACTGATTGATTTCCTCTAATTTCCGCTGTACTAGGGTTTTTTTGCTATCTCTTTTTATATGGGTTACTATGGATTAAACTAGCATGGGATGAATGAATGAATGATTGAGGGTTAAACCCTAGATCCAGCGATGCCAGACCCCAAGCCACTAACAAGGTTTTGAGGACAACTCCATGTCATGTAAAACGCTCACTCAACCTAGGTTCCATAGGGTATTTGAAGGCTTGCAAGACTAGACGGATAGAATTTATCCCCGAAGTTCTCCTATAGTTCCCCTACTATCTACTGCTTGTCCACTGGCCTAGTGTTGGACGTCAACTTGCGCCGTTTGGTGGTTAGTTCGAAGGTTCGTGCATTTGGTAAGACATAGTTTGGCATAGTTTAACATAGTTTGTTCTGAGACGTTTGAACAAAAACGGTGCAACGTCGCGGCCCGGGCCCGGGACTATAGGGAGCTAGCGGTCCGGGCGGGCCGCATGCATGTACCCGTCACAATCTCAATTAACTCGCTGCAAGCACAGCACGCTAGACAGCGCGAATGTTAGAGTCTGAAGAAAAGCCAATCGCTCCATATGGCTGTAGGGCTACCTCCACAATCCCCATCTCACTTTCAGTACTTGCAGTGTGTGACCTGTTCTAGAGCCAGACCCAAGTGCAGTGAGAGTCTGGACGGTGTTTTTGACTTTCAATTTTCCCGTCTCCGTCTCCGTCGGTCAGTCTGACAGAACAGCACGTGCCTTGCTTACTCGCAAGACGCAACCGCTCGTAAAATCGTGTCAGTATCAAGGCGGCCGGATGCATCTTCTAATTGTTTGGTCTTTGTTCGTTCTGTTGTGTGAAATTGCCCGCCCTCAGCAACAAACGCTCTGCGGCTACTGCGGTCGGGAGACGGCGGAGACAAAATTCGGGTGCCCCAAGTGTGGCAAGGTCCACTGGTGCTGTGAGGAGCATCAGCAGCATTCGGTGCCTGTCCATAGGCAGTTCTGTGGGGAGTCCAACTGCCTTGCTGCAGGCTCCGAAGACCGGCATTTCTGCTACGCAGACGAAACTGACGCAAGCGGCTGCAGCTACCACCAGCGTCCTGAATATGCGCACCAGAGCGTACTTCCCCCTCTCCTGTCAGAGCTGTCTCGCGGCACTAGTCTGGTCGCCAAGTTTGGGTTCACATACAACAATCACAGCGATAAACTGTCTGAGCGTCATCGATGTGTGGTCTTGGGCCATTTGCGGAGGTGTTTCGCTTCGGACATCGGACCGCAATCTGCCTTCCTGTATACCCCAGTGATGGATCGTCTCTTCGATCTCTACGCGGGTCTCGACTTCAACAGCATGCTCAGCCCAGTGGCCATGGGTGCACAGGAAAGCTTTGGGTATTGGTTTTTTCAACGGTTGATCGAGGCTTTCCTTGTCTACCACGAGGCGTTGGTTCGGGATCTCCCCATAGAGAAAAGGAGGGTATCCGAGGAGGTCCGCCTGTCGGGAGAGTTGCCCCCAATGTTCATCACTGGAGTGCCCAGATCAGGTGCGTCACGTCTCCCGGCTGTCAAGAGTAGGGTCGGGGGGGCAGATGCAAAGCTGGATCGAGGGAGAGAGAGCGAGAGGGGTAGCGTGTTATGCGGAAGAGTGGCTGCCTCCTTTCTGCACTGTGACTCTTCACAGAAAGTCTCGAAAAGCCCAGTTGAACGAAAGTGCAAAAACGATATTCTTGTTGAAGCTCTAAGTTTCCTTCTCATGTATTTGCTCGTTCCTTCTTGTTCTCCGGCAGGCACGTCGCTCCTCCAGAATCTGCTGGCTGCCGGCCCGGGATTTCGCACCCCGTTGAACTGGGAGTTCTCTTTTCCTGCAGGTGGGCCTGTAGTTAGTGGGCGGGGTGTGACTGGGAGTTTTCCAGTGTCTCCACGATCACAATCCCGATTCTGTCTGCCTCTATAACTGCTTGCCGTCCGCCCGCCCTCTCTTTGAGTCTTTCAATGTGTCTGTCTCCCCTCCCGCCCTCTGTGATTGTCTGGTGCGTGTGAGTTTCTGTGAGAGAGAGAGACAGAGAAAGAGAGAGAGACTCCGGTGCCTGCAGTTGTTGAAAGATTCTGACGTTTGATTCCTTGAAGTTCCGTGCATTTGATCGGGTGATCGCATCCACCTTCAATTCCTCCCCTTCCTCCTGTATTTCTGACGCTTGCCAGGTCAATCTAATTCTCTCTCCCTCCCTTACTCTATGTCCCGGTATCTGGGTGTATGTCTTGTTTCTGTGAGGTGTCTGCTTTTTCTTCAGGCCATCTCTCGCTGTCCGAGCGCATCGAGCGCTACAAGCGCGACAAGCCCGGCATAGTTGGAGACCCCAGGTTCGCGGACCTACAGCCGCTCCACCCAGCGGAGTGTGTGCAGATTCTCCGAGCAGGTGGGATGTGGCCACAAGTCCAGGCCCTCGCAGCGGATTCCTCTTTCAAAGGTTTCGAGGAGGACCCGGCTTTGCAGGCAGCGGTCACTTGGTACAAGGCACGAACGTACGAAGCGGAAAAGTTCAACGACACCTACGAGCTCCATAAGCTCGCTGCCCGTCTGCTTGAGTTCCAAACCTCCCCCCCCCGTCGCGGTTGGGTGTTCAAGGATCCCATTCATTACGGAAGCCTTGAGAGGATTGCGGATGTCTACCCGGGCGCTGTGGTCGTGGTCGTTCATCGGGATCTCTCAGAGGCTCTGACCTCTTGGGTCACTCGCTACGACAGCAAGGAGGTACAGAGAGCAGCTGTCGAGATCATGGCGGTGGGACTGGAGCAGAGATTGGAATTCAGAGCTCGTTTGGAGGCAGAGGATGAGAAGAGAGTGCATTTTGTGGATGTCAACTCGGAGGATCTCCGGACAGATCCGGTTGGGGCCATCTCCCGTCTCCTTTCCTCGATAGGCGGTGAGATAGAGGAGGGCCACGTGGAGGCTCTGTCTGAGTTTGCGTCCAGGAAGATGAGGAAGGCGCGAGATCTGAAGCCAGTGGAGGGCCTCACGGACCCCCAATCTCTTCGGCAGCGCTTCAGTAAATATCTGGAGCGTTTTCCAGAGGACCTCAGGGACACTTAAGTAACCTGCCTGGTGTCAGACCGATGAGAGGGCAGCTGGACCAATTAGCTGAGGGACCATAGTCAAAGAGAAGTATGAGGGAGGAATGGAAGAAAAAAGGAAGGGGGGCGGAAAAAAAGAAATGTGAAAAGAAAGAAGGAAGGAAGGAAGGAAGTCAGAGACAAAGGAGTAGAGAGGGGGGTTGGGGGGAAAGGGATCATTTGGGGGGTTGTGAGGTCGTCGGTTCATCTCGTAAAACGTTTTCATGCAGCCGTCGTTCTTCTGTGGTGTTGTTATGTTCTGGGGTACCGGGTTCTTGTGAGTGTGGTGCCGGCCGGTTGCTTCGCTTCGGCTCAATGGCCAAAGCCGCCAGTTTGGGGCAGGGTTGCGCTTGGATTCTATTTAAATGGGAGCGAGGTTGGATAAAATTGTGGTACTGGTGACAAAGTGTCAGCCCTACCTCCTTCTTCTCGAAGCGAGAAGGACGGGACAGAGGGAGAAAGAGAATGAAGGAACTGAACACAGAGGAGGCAAGGAAAAGGCTGGCCCCTGCGTTAAGTCTTAAAAGATGGTCAATGGTCGAGACGTTTTCGCACAAGTCTGCAAGCTGTTGCATCTGCACTACTGACTGCATGTTTTGGGGCTTGCAGTACTGGTATACCCCCAGATACATATAGCGCTCGACGCTCGTCTGGGCGGGAGAGGTTTAGCGAAAGTGTTCAGCCAAAGTGTTCACCGCTTCACAAACAGACAATGCATGTCACGCTCCGTGGTTGGCCAGAGCCTAAGTGGTAGCTCACCGGCTTTAACCGCCTCAATTCATTTAGCTAAACTTTGGACCTTTTATTGGTCATAGATTTAAGGCAAATGCATCCAAATATATGTAGGGAAATATAACTTTTAAAATTGTTCTGAAGCTAGTTCTGAAGTATGGCCTTAGCTAGGCGTGATTGCAATAGTTTTAAATTTTTTATAAAATTTTAAAATAATTAAAGTGATGACACCCCCATTTTAACTGTAAACTTTAAAATTTTCTCTTTAAACACTTTAAAACTAGTACGTTGTAAAGAAGTTGAAAGAACGTTAGAAGAGTCTTGTTTTCTTTCAGTTTTAGTTCCAACTTTTCTTTTTTAAGTGCTTTAATGTTTTAAATTATTTATTTAAAGTGAAATCATTGTCACTTTAATATAAATAAATATATTGGGATCACGCCTAAGGCCTTAGCTTGTATTTTACACGCAAGACAATGTTTTTCTATTTAATTCATAAAATTAAATCAATACTACCTGTAACTAGCATGAATGAATGAATGAATTAGGGTGAAAGCCGGTGAGCACACCACTTAGGTACGTCTATGAAACTACAAGTCACTTGAAACAGAAACTTTCAAGTTCATCCGCGAAAGCGGCGTTCTCTTTAGTTCTCTTTTAAGAATTAATCCATACGAATCTGTTAAGCTGTCGAATGCGTGGTTATTCGTTAGTGCCTTTCCAGGGCCGCTTGCGCATTAGTCCATGCAAGCCCTGTTTGTGGGGCATATTCATATGTGTTGTTCTGATTTTTGTGGTGTTGTGCCATATGCATGAAACGGCGAGATCCGTCCTACCGTGTATCTAGTTTGCAGTGTTGCATCGATTCCCTTTCTCCCTGAACTTGAATTACCGTAAGATCTATTACATGAATATTATTATCAACCCCTAGACTTTATCAGTCAGTGTGTCAGCTTCCGCGATCGCCACTACAACGATGGAAACTCGAGCTACAACAGAGATGAAGGAGGCTATCCTCAAGTCGATGTGAGAGGAGTTTGAGACCAAGTTCACCGCCCTCGATAAGAAGCTGGATCTTATCCTCAAGGCCCAGCAGCCTAAGCAAGAAGAAGCCAAGCCTGCCAAGGCAACCCTCCCCCCTGCCACGTTGACGCTTCCCCGCCAAGCTCCCCAGCAGAAGTAAGAAGATGAAGACGATTCCCCTGTTCCTCCCTTGGTTGATTCGCTAAGGACCCCAGTCTATAAGACCCGCCCTTCGCAGCTAGAGCAGAGGACCTTGGGGGCCACACGGGGATCCCCAGAATCCCCGGTGCTACTACTGTCAGGAGTACGGGCACTTCGCACATAACTGTGAGAGGCAGCGCAGAGGCCTCTCCCCTATCCCTCCCAGATACCGTGGCTTCTCCCATAGGGGCCCCCAGCATGCAGCAGCAGCAGCAGCAGCAGCAGCAGCAGCAGCAGCAGAGGAGAAAGAGCCCCACACCTAGTCCCGACAGACAGGTCAGTCAGTTAGTCAGTCAGTCAGTCAGTCAGTCTTTCACCCTTGTGCTTCTCCTCAAAGTTTCAGCACTCCTGCACTCAATCAACGTGCACCCCGTCAGTCAAAAGAGAAATAGGGATACAGAACAATATGGAACGGAGAAAGACAGACAGAGCACACGAAGATAAAACCACGCCACAGACTGGTATTCAGGCACATAAATACCAGAAGGTTTGTCTACAAGGTCACCGTGCATCGAAACGAGTATCGTGGACAGGATTTTTTGGAGACACTTCAAGACAAACATGTAGACGGACAGAGACTGAACACGCCTACTCATTCACTCATTTACTCAAATATACAAGGTTCACAGCCGAATGTCAATACAGACAGGAAATCACATGTATTGCATGGCAGGCTCAAAGAGGGTGAATAGAGCTAGAGGAAAGCTGAAGGCGCCCGCGTTTAGCAGCTCGCGGCAGAGAGTCGCATGCGCGTGCTAGCTGACTGTCCCTGACTATCTCCCTTTCATTTATGGAGGCAGATAAACAGAAAGAATATAAAGACAGGACAAGGTTGACCACTAGCCTTTCCTTAGGGTAGGACAGGTGGAGACCTGACGAAAGACCAGATCTGTTTGGTCCGGAAACAATATAAAACTCGCAACTGACAGATTGAGACGCGCGGAGACGGCCTAGGGAGATGGCGTTCGAAGAGTAGTGTTTTCACCCACTCTTACGCCCACATCCATCATTAAGTTCAAGATTTTTCTCATCCGCTCACCCACATTACAGAGTCTGACAAGGCTGTCGCATAGTCTATGCCAGTCTAAGACAAGACATGCAATGATGTGGCCATGATGCGGTCGAATTCAATCGTGCATGCACAAAATTTTTACTGCCCGGTCCTGAAAGGCGTTTGAGAGGGGACTCGTACAAAATACTTTATGCAATGGCATTACATAACCCCCCCCCCCCAAAGCCATTAATTTGCTGGTTGCATAAGGCGGCGGCGCGTATGTAATAGATGCTAGAATGCGGCGGCATCTAGAGGGACTACCTCTGCATAAGACCCCCCCCCCCTCCAGCCCTCATATGCAACGCCGTTGCATAAGGTATTTTGTACGAGCCCCCAGACCCAAAATGTGGGGAAGTATGAGTGCGTGAAATTCGGGTCAGGCTCACCCTTAAACTTTACCTTTCAGTTTGGGCTACAGATACCGTAGCTCGGGGGCCATAGCACTTGCGCAATGGCCGCGCATGGCCGCGCACTCTCGTGTTGTATGATATACGCATACGCCCGGCATTTTTCTCTTTAATTCCTTCATATTCCTTCTGATCAGAATCCTTCTCCTTTACTCGCATATATATATATATTAAAAGCAGAAACACCATGAAACACTTATGCAGCAGAGTCTTACAGATTCCGCGGAGTCAGAAATCCAAGTAACGGGGGCCCTTATCCTTCTAAATCTTCCAATTCTCCATGTACTGACAATTTGGTCGGTCGGTGTCGCTATATTCATTTCCTTTGTTCTCATTCTAGATGAGCAGGACAGAACGGGGAGGGGGAAGAGGAAGATTCGCATCTCCACAAGGGGAAGAGGAGGAGCAGATCATCTACAAGGGTAGATTCTCTCTCCCCCAGTTCTTGAAGGAGTTCGGCCTCCAGCTCCTTGTTCAAATTGCGGACATATTTAATGATATACTTCAGTTCTTCTCCATCTGTCTCACAGAGCCAGTGCTGGCGGCCACTGCACTGGTAGGCAGGTTCACAGTGCAGCAGGTGGGGGCATTTCTGCTGTGTGTGATGATCCTCTGCTCTTTTCTGTCGATCAAACTAGATGTTCACGAGCATACTGAGCAGAGGGGAATTGACGAAAAGTTTCCCCGGAAATCTGAATAACACTTGAGAAGGATAAAAAAGGTAAAGCTGTTCTACTCCTCCAGACAAATCGGTCTTCTTGCGATTGAAGATGGTATCTCTCTCACCTTTTTTGGGGCTCTGATCTACCTCCAGAAGCAGGAGGTGTTCAGTGTGATCGGGTTCAACTTTGCCCTCATGCTCCTTGGGTTCATCTACATGTTGCTGAAACACCTTGCCGATGTGGCCATGAGCAGGGGAGTGCTGCAGAGACTGGAGAAGAAAAGGGAGAATGTGCAACCCTCTTTTTACTCCTCTCTTTACTGTTGCTTTCAGAGAGGGGCAGGGGGGGGGAGAGTGACTCCACAGGCAGACGCGGAGGGAGAGACAGAGAGACTCCTCCACACACACACAAACCGAAATGCCCAACAGGCACACGGGGTAGCAGGAGCAGTCTCTGAAGAAGGGGGCGGGGATCTGGAGGGGGGTCGAGGGGGGTTAGGGTCTCAGACAGCCGCAGAGACAGATGCAGTAGGTGATGAAGGGGGCGAAGGGGAAGATGGAGAAGGAGAGGAAGGGTTGGAGAGTCGAATGGAAGCCCGTGTGGAGAAGGAGGGAGGCTTACTCTTCAAGGTTCTCCTCTTTATCTCCTACAGCCTCTATGATTGCATCAATGAGACCATAGATTTTTTGCAAGTGGGTCTCTCTCGCTCTCTCTCTCTCTGTCTCCCTGTCTCTCTTTCTGTGTGTGTGTCTCTCTCTCTGCCGTTTGACTTTATTTTTCCTTTTTCCCCTCGCCTCCCCCGCTTCCTTCCTTCCCTCCTTCAATCCATCGTGTTTTTGCCGGCCTTTTGACTTGTCGTCTTTCCTGCCTGCCTGCCCGCCCGCCCGCCCGCCCGCCTGCCTGCCTGGCCAATTCGCTATCTGCTTGATCTTTCCTCTCTGTCTGCGATACATCCCGTTTTTGTACTTGCAAACGCATCCCCTATCGTAATCTCCGTTCGCTTTTCCGATCAATCAACATATATACACGAAGAGATCGGGTCCAATCCCACCCTCCAACCTTCCTGTGACCCCGTCTGTCTCCCTTTGCCCTTAATTGCAGGACGCCCTCTCGGTCGGGTCTGTTCTGAACTCTGCCACGCTCGCTGCACAGCCAGTACTTCCCACCTTCCTCATTTAACTCGCAGCGCAGACGGGCATCTCCAAATATCACTTGTCCTCTGTCACTGCGGGCACTTGCGCCTGGCTCGTCCTGGGCATTTCTCTCTATTGTTACGTCGGCTCTCTCTTCACAAGTCTGTGTATCAAAGACACTCGGTGGATGCTGTGGTCCACTTCGGTATACAAACAGTGGGGATGGGGATGGGTGGGAGTGAGGGTTGTGATTTACCTGCAGTGTCTAGTTGCCCTTGCTTTCCTCCCTGTTGTGTTCACAGCGTACCTTATGAATAAAAAGGTCTATCACGATTGGTGGGACAGGCAGAAAAGGTCTTCTAGTGGGGGTATGGAGGGGGAAGCATTTTTGAGCAATGTCTTATTTTGCTTTTTCCTCCTAGAAGACGTACCCTCAGTGATCTTCAATCTGTTGGTGGAATTCGGAGAGAGCAACGCGATGCTCTCTATTCAGGGGGCCAACGTGGTTGCAACACTGTTCGGCCTGGCTGTGCGGGTGGTGGAGTCGGAGGGGCTGCGTCGGGTGAGGACAGACGAGGCTGTGGCTTTGGCGGGTGGGGGGGGGTGGTTGAAGGTGACAAAAGAGAACATTGGGGGTGTGACCGCCACTCTGCAGGGCACTGGGTCAACCCATATTTGAGGGATTGAAATCGATGCTTCCCAAATCGTGCCGAAACTTCCAGAGGGCACATGTTATCTGGATGAGTTCCTAGAGTCTCTCCTGTGCAGGAGCAGACCCTTCCTTGAGAAGTTAAACCTGCAAGCCTGTGAGCAGGTGTACAACATTGCATCCTTCCTTGTCCGTCTGAAGGAACGAACTTTTACCTCCCTACAGAGCCTCGATCTCCCTTTCAATGAAATGGGAGATGAGGGAGTGAAGATCGTTGTAGACGCCCTGAAGACAGAGACCTTCCCCTCCCTCCAGAACCTCGACCTTACATGCAACGAAATCGGGGATGAGAAGGGCCTTGCCGAATTCCTGAATGCAGGGACCCCCCCCTTGCTGCAACGTTTGGTTATAGATGAGAATGACCGAATCAGTGGGCCTCTTTAGGATGAAATTAGTGGCCTAATTCTGAAGAATGAGAATTTTGCTCATCCCAACAAAGAGAAAGAGAAAGGAGAAAATCAGAGGGAGGGCGGGAATGCAAGGGGAAAATCTAATCAAAAGCACTTAGAGGGAGGTGTGTACGAGGAGATGAGGAGTTTTCTCTGGTTGTTCTTTGTTAAGTCTCTTAACTTCTTTCTCAAGAACATTGGGAATGAGGGAATGTTCGCCCTTGCAGAGGCCGTGAGGGCAGGAACCCTCTCGTCCCTGAAGAGCGGCCTCAATCTTGAAAATAACCAAATCGGAGATGAGGGAGTGAAGACCCTTGCCGAGGCCCTGAAAATGAGGCCCCTGCCTTTCCTGCAGAGCCTCAATTTCTATGAAAACTAAATCGGGGATGACGGTGTTGAGGCCTTTGCAGCAGCCTTGCAGGCAGAGAGCCTCCGCTCCCTCGAGTGCCTCGACCTTGAAAATAACCGAATCGGGGACCAGGGAGCGAAGGCTCTTGCAGAAGCCTTGAAGGCACAGACCTCCCTATCCCTCAAAACCATCAGACTTAGAGAGAATAACATCAACAAAGAAGGGAAAGAGGCCCTAAGAGCAGTCGTTTGCTCTTCCGGTACTATTAAGATTGAACTTTGAAGGGCAAAGGGAGGGCATACCTCCATCCCCGACGTCCTGCCCAAAGTTTAAACAACATTAATGTATGTTTTATTATTAACTTTTATATAAGTATAAAAAGTTAACCTAGCGTACTGCTAGCTAGCATGTAAACAACCTCGCAAACAGCATATGTAGCAGCATGATGCAGCATGCATATTGCATCACACCTAGCATCGATCAAACTCTAAATCTAGCTTTAAAATGTAAGTTCAAATTATGTTTCAAATCTTTTTTTTTTTTTGAAGTTTTACTTTCTAATATTATTAAAAGGGCCCTGCTTTATCCCCCCTGTCCGGCCACCTTATGGCGTCCAGACAGAAGGTAAAGCAAGGACAAGAACCTTAGGGAAGATCTAGAGAAGGAACGTGAGCAACACTCACTCAAGCAACACTTTACAAGAGGTTTGGCTCTATATTAGTTTAAGCGCTAACGCGATCTCCCACTGACTCCCAGTAGGATTCCAATCAGCTGGGTTCATTCTATCATTGTACAGTTTCTACTCATTCCTCTCTGTTTTAGACTCTCAGACTCCCGATCTATGCCAAACAGACATCAGACTCAAACGATGCTATCCGTTGCTCGAGTAACATGTTGTATGCTTGAATACAAAGGTCAGACTCGGTTTCAACGACTTTGATCGACGCGCGCGATACATATAAAGCAAAGCGCGGCGGTAGAATATGGCGCGGCACGTTGGCTCACTCAGTCACGGCGCATACGAAGGCTCAAAGGGCGGCGTTACAGGGTAGGACTCCACAGATCCCCCCCGGCCACGGACAGGAAAATCGCGTCCTCGCGATCAATAAATGAAGAGACCGAGCATGAGCTTCAATGCCCAAAGTGGATCTCATCCAAGTTGCCGTAGACGTTGTCAGAGCTTCAAGAACTTCATCTCAATGGCATTCGTATCAAAATATTCAAGGCGCCACGTATATCAGAACAATCTCAAAGCGCCACGATGTGTGAGGCGTGCTCGCAAATCCAAGATCACCCAGAGATAGGCACACGATGCAGATACTGGTGGCACCAATAAAAGCACCTGTTCAGCGCCTGTATATCATGTCGTTGACCGAAAGACTCGATTGGAGTCATGGGTTCCCAGCATCAGCTAGTTCAGGAGCACGGCGGCCGTGCGCATACGTCCAACTCGGCGTCATCGAATTGTTAGCAGCTACAAAGGGATGAAGAGAAAAGAAATTAAAGGGTGCAGCTACACACTGCTCCACTCATGGCTTCCTGAAAGCTTGTTTGCGTGTCGGCCATCCTCGTTCTCACTAAGCTACCATGCCAAACCAAGTGACTTCAGAACACTCTGTCATGACTTCACTCCTCGAGGTGCATTGCTCTGATTGTTCGATCGTTTGCTTTATGAGCAGCCATCACCAGCTCTAAATCCTTCCACCTTCTTACTATCAGTCAAGAAGAACGGTGCAACCGGGGTTTTAATTTACCAACCTATCACAGGGGAACCCGGCCACGCGGCAGCAGTCACACACTTGACTTTTCGTACTTCAGGCCTGCCGTTCTCTCAGGGGCATCAAATACATCCAATGCCTCCTGGCTCAACATCAAGATCAAAAGTATAAGTCTTCTCAGCTTCCAACAGCATGTCATTTTGCAGCAGAAAAAACTCTCTCGGCTCTGCTCTTTTGGAGGGAAGTCCCGATGACTTCATGTGTGTGTGTACACAATGGATGGAGTGGTTATAAGGCTGTGGCACACTCAGCCTCCTGCTAAGCGCCCATACCTTTCGCATCGTTTTAACATAAAAGGATCTTCGCACAAAGGTGCCAACCACCGTGAATAAGCGCACACACCAGCTGCCAGAGTCGGACAGTCAGTCATGTACAGACACGGATGCAGCAAACAGCAGAGTCACAGCCAGACACAAGCCAGTCCCATTCGATCAGACATAGAACCAGTCACACACTCGCAGAAGAGCAAGCAAAAAAAGCAATCTACTGGCTGTTTCAATTGCGATGTACTCGTAGACGGCATTCTCAATGAAATCAGGCTCCTCGAAAGTCTAAGCAACACTAAGCAACGTCTCCACCATCGGCTTTGGCGACCTCCAATGATCTTCGGGCTCTTCACCGAAGGACAAAGGCAAAGTCCAGGATCAGACTCGAAAGAGATCTCCGAAAGAGGATTCCAGGCAGCTTGGGACGCAAGGAGATGCTGAATTCCCCTACTCACGGTCTTTGCCTGACCGTGCCCATATTGTTGCAATCGGATTTCAACTGTTGCGCAAAGAGACAGATCTGATCTCCATGATAGAAGGTATACGAAAGTCGACACTCATCGAGCTGAGCGTTTACCACAATGGTTTGTCCCTCCTGTCTGGCCACCTTATAGCGTCCAGACAGAAGGTAAAGCGAGGATAAGAACCTTAGGGAAGATCTAGAGAATGAACGTGAGCAACACTCACTCAAGCAACACTTTACAAGAAGTTTGGCTCTATATTAGTTTAAGCGCTAACGCGATCTCCCAGTGGGATTCCAATCAGCTGGGTTCATTCTATCATTGTACAGTTTCTACTCATTCCTCTCTGTTTCAGACTCTCAGACTCCTGATCTATGCCAAACAGACATCAGACTCAAACGATGTTATCCATTGCTCAAGTGACATGTTGCATGCTTGAATACGAAGGTCAGACTCGATTTTAACGACTTTGATCGACGCGCGCAACACGTGCAAAGCAAAGCGCGGCGGCAGAATATGGCGTAGCACGTTGGCTCACTCAGTCACGGCGCATATGAAGGCTCAAAGGGCGGCGCTACAGGGTAGGACTCCACAGCCCGGCGTTCACTAAAAAATAATAAAAATTTTTAGCAAACGGTTTCCGTTAATTGCTAAGTGGTAAGTGTATGTCCCCCATCCCTCTCCCCCCTGCCGCATTTTTTTTTATTATATAGTAGTATAATTTTACGATTACGATTTATCTCCAAAAGATTAGCCTCCCGCAAGTCCTGCCCCAGTACAATTTGGTAATGTACCCCAGTCCTTCGCTAGGTGTTTTGCAAATATGTATATCTGAGGCTTGCCAAAACCCTGGGTTATATACCCTAGGTTTTGGCTTTTACTGTAGAATCAAACTAGGAAACAAATTTTATATCTAGCTTCACATCAAATTAAGTTTGTGACTGTTTATCAGCGTCTTTCTAAGTTTTTTTGATAAAGTGAAACAATTAAATAACACTTCAAGACTATATAGCAGCTTATTATAGCTTCAAGACTTACATAATCCCTAAACAATACCCGGACCTAGACGACGCACAGTGGTAAAAAAATTAAAAAAAGAATCTAGAAAGGTCTCTTCTTTATTATTTATTTTTTTATTATTTTATTGATAATGATCATTAAAGCTCAAAAAAGCAAAACACTTATGAGTTACTTATGCTTTATGCTTTAGGACGGTCTTGAAGGAGGAGCAAAAAAAAAAAAAGAAAAAAAAAATCTGTCAACGCCTATTCTTTTTCTTTTTTTACCACTGTGCGTCGCCTAGACCTGGACAAGTCTTCGACACTACTAGCTTCGATAAGATAATAAACCAAACAAAACCTACTCAAGTAATATAGAAGACTAGGGCAAATTCCCGGGACTATTTTTAACAGAAACTGTTGATTGATTGATAACATAATATTTAAACAAAGCGGCGCGGCCGCACAGTGGCGGTGCGACACAAGCTCACACAGCCAAACAGCAGTGCCAAAGGTGGCGTCGCAATGGCGGGCCACTGGCGGCGAGCTGAAAGGCGATTCTCAGTGAATTTCTCAGCGACCAAAGCTTCACAATCATTATGTTCTTCACTTGAACTCTCGGAATTGCAGCTTGAAACCGTGTGGGTGCAGGAAGTTGTCTTTGGTGATCATGGGGGTCATTCCATTCATCCCCCTCTTGCTGCACAGATAAATTGAGATCGCGTCCCCCTCAAACACCCCCCCCTTTCCGGGACCAGCCACGCGTTCCATGCCAACAGGCAGCGGAAGGCACGCCCTCTGTGCCCCGTCTCTGTGAAGGAACTGGTCTCTGGTCTCTTCCAGTCCGATGGAGGTCCGGGTGGCGTCCTTTGCCATCAGACTCGCGCACTCTTCCCCCTTATGGAACCCCATCCAGTCCATCTTTTGGCATTCCACCGAGCAGTAAGGCAGCTTACGGCACTTCCCACACTTCAGCAGACTGCACCTGGCTCCACTGCGTCCACACCAGAAGCAACGCTCGAGCGTGGCAAACATGGAGTCCGACCTAAGCAGTTTGTCCTCGTCTCCAGACGTCGCAACTTCCTCGGGGTCCTTCACCTCCATCTGCAGAGGGACCACCTGGTTGTCCGGTTCTGAAAAGATCAGACAATTGGAGCCGGGGGGGATGCGGAGAAGATACTCCAGCAGCGCGAGCACGTCCATGCGAGTAGTCGGATCTAGGGCAGGCAGCTGGTTCAATCCTCTCATGAAGACGCTCATTTCAAGTTTGAACCTGAGACCGCTGGCGCTGTCGATTTCCTCCTGGAACCACACACTCTTGGTCTTCACCTCTCTCACCGTCTCCACCAAAACACGGAGAACATCCGCTTTCAAAATGGAGACTGCAAAGTAGTGCAACCTCAAAAAGGCGTGCTCCGGAAACGACAAGGACGTCCCGTCGTCGCCATGAAGGCCCCGATTGATCTCATCGTTCAGACGCGCCGCCACACGCGTAGAGAAGGGGAAGGTTCCCTCTCGTACGACAGCCAGCAAGGCGGCACTTGTAGCCTTCTGCCGGGGTCCGGTGGACCCCTTCAGGTCCCGCGTTGGCACAGCCCTGTCTTCCTTTCTGGGGAGTGATGCGGAGGCAATGAAGTTCATCGACCCCCCGAAGTAAACCACCTCCCCCACACGCGCCTTACCGCCCGGCCACCTCACAGAGCGCCCGGGCTTAGAAGTTGTCGTTGAGTTGGTCTTGCTCATTTGGCTGCTGCAGTCAATTGAACAAACCACACACAGGTAGAGGAAGATGGATGAAGCTCTCGAGACGGTTGCACTCTCTGTCGTGTCGTCTGAAAGAGCGCAGAGAGGAGATAGGGCATGAACAGGGAAACGACCTGAGGCTTCGGTATGGAATGTGGCAATCAATGAATGCAGGCTTTCCTGGGCGAGTGGTGTGGCTAAGGCTTCTATATTACATCCGAATGAAATCTTTCTTGTCAGCAGGACATCAAGAAGGGAGGGGAGGGTTCAGAGAGGGACCTGGGGGAAGGCCAAGCTTTCTGATGGGGAAGGTAGGGGGAAGCCGACAATGAAAGGAGTGGGGAAGGCAGGAGCCTGGGTTCGAAAAGGAACGAGACGAATACCGAAAGTCTCTGAAAAGGAGACGGGAGGATGAACGGAGTTAGAGACAACCGACCTCAAGGACGACTTCAGGAGGCTTCCAGTTCAAAGATGGAGCTACAGAACATTACAGAAGATCTCACAATGCACCAATGGAGTGATCTATGGGAGAAGTCTCAACAGCCTGCAATGATGAAGAGTAAACGTGCATGGGCATTGAACTTGTGCGGTTTCCTTCTGCATGACATTGGCCCCCCGCAACGCGGGGGCGAGCTATGGCGAGCTAACCCGCGAGCTATGGCGGGCTAACCCGCGAGCTATGGCGAGCTAACCCGCGGCGCGGGCCGCGATATATTTCATAGCATGCATGCACGGTCTCCGTGGATGCGCGCGTGCATGCGTCAGCTGCATGCAGCAGCGTCAAGATGCGTCAATTAAGTGTTGCAGAAGCATCCACGCCGAAAATCATCCGAAAATCATTGTTGTCAGGCCCAATTGAATTCCCATTGAATGGTCTCTCACAATTGGTGCGTTCGAATTGCGGAGGCTTGTGCGTATGCTGGAGGTGTTGTATATAATATGTATGCCATCGTTGCTACAAAGATGATCAGTATTGATCAGTTCCGCCAGTGATCTGCATAGTCATGCATTTGTAGTTACCATTTTTGGGTTGGCAGGCGAAACTCGCTTATATAGCGGTTGTGCTATCACTGATGGTGACAAGCTTCTTGTTTCTTGGATCCCAGCTCGCTGCTCGCTGACTGTAGCTGACTGTGGGGCGTTAGTGATGGCACTAGAAGAGGCATTGCACCAGATTTGTCACAAAGGATTTGCGTTCGGAAGAAAGAAGGGCTTTTCGCATTATTCTCTGCGTCGGTCGCGATTTCTTCGCCTCGACCGAATTCTCGAGGGAGACAGGAGGAACTTGTCAGAGCCCGTGGCAAGAAGTGAAACTCAATCACAAATTGAAGGTCTGCAAGAGGGAATTTGAGTGCGATTTCAACGATCGCAATGGGGAAGTTGCTGTCATGCAGGAGAAAGGCAGCGGAATTGTATTGTTTTTCCCGGCGCAATTTGAAGACTCAGTACACAGTTCGAAAAACACCTTGATTGCTCCTTGATGACTTCAACTCTCGGTTCGAATCACCACATTGTCGCTCGTCTGATCGAATGGCCTCCATCGAACGACCTCGCTGTTTTGTTTGAGCAAGGGACAATAAATGTTGGATTTCATGTCATCTGATACAAATCCATCCTCATTGATTTCCTGAGACGGCTATATGTGTATAGTTCAAGACCGTCTATGTTGTTCCTGTTGATTTGATATCAATGAAGTATTTGGCCGACTCTCACTGCATGTCTTCGCGTGAGACAATTAGACATTGTTCTTTTTCCATTTGCTTTGTGCAGAGCCCTTGCAGGATGTGATGTCCCTCGTTGGAAAGGGAAAACGGAAGGATCAACAGACCTGCCAGCACACGGGGTCTTGCGAAATCACCTCTTCAAGCAGGCCATGGAAAGTGACTCTCTCTTTCTCCCTCCCTTCTCTCCCTCTGTCTGAGACTCTGCATGCGTGACTGTATGTATGAGAGAGAGAGGGAGAGGGAGAGAGTGAGTCCATGAAAGGAGTTCTTTGGGTCTGACTGCCTCAGTCTGTAGACACAGACCGCGCGAGGCCTCAATCGCCACTACTACCACAGGCTGGTATTTTGACGTTCGTCTGGATGGCTTTTTTTGTCCCTACTCTTTCTGCGCACACGAATACAGACCTTACTAAAAGCTCTGATTCGTTTTTTAGTGTGAAAGTAAATGTTTTTTTGCCAAAGAAAAACCTCGTCTGTACTTTCACTTTTTCGTTTCCCCCCTCGTCCTCTGTGTCTCTGACAGTGGCGGTCGTGGAAAGGATGAAGGGAGATGGACAGATGTTCGGTGGGTTCCACTCTACTGAAGATTTGCTTTTCTTTTGCCTCAAAGGACTCTTTGACTTATCTACTACTTGTATTTGTGAATTCTTGTCATTTCGATCACCGATTCTGTGGGAATTCACTTATTAGTAGTAATTGACGACATTTGCCTTCCGTGTGTGTGGATGTTTCCTTCGCCAGCATTCGCAAATCAAGGCGCTTACCTGTTCTTCAGATTCTCCAACCTAGTTCTCCAACAGAAGCTAGGGCAGCAAAACTTCTCAACCAAGTACACCACGCAAATCTTCATGGGAAAGGGGAAAAACCCTAGATTCTCGAAAATGCGGTATGTTTGTGCGTGCATCTCTCTCTCTCTCTTTCTCTCTCTCTCTCTCTCTCTTCTCTCTCCATATGACACTGTGTGCGTACGTGTGTATGTGTGTGTGTGTGTGTGTGTGTGTGTGTATGTGTGTGTGTGACCGCGCTTTTGCCATCACTAAGCCTGTGAAGGGGGGTAAAATGCTTTTTCACATCCTCTTCAGTCTCTGATTTCTCATCTTACATACCTATGTCAATATATGCATGGTTGTCATGCATGCTTGCACGCATGGGTCATTTAAACCTTCAGCAGACTGAGTTCTGTTTAAGCTCCCTTGACTTCTAATTTTCAATCTCGGGCATGCAGAAGCACACAGAAAGCCATACAGTTCTCTGAACACCACCTGAACTATTCTTTCACTCAGTCTGGCAGAGGACCAACAAAGCCAAATAGGCAACATATGTGGGAAAGGGAAGAACCCCTAGATCCTGGAAACAGCAGTCTGTTTGTGCGTGCATCTCTCTCTCTCTCTCTCTCTCTCTCTTTCTATGTGTGTGTGTATGTGTGTGTGTGTGTATGTGTGTGTGTGTGTATTATCGCGCTCTTGCCATCACTAAGTCTGTGTGTGTGTGGGCAAAATGCTTATCCACATCCTCTTCAGTCTCTGATTTCTCACCTTACATACTTATGTCTTTTCAGTTTTGAAGCAGCTAGGCTTTCAAGTTTCGGACAGCTTGTGTTAAATAATGGGCAACACATGTGGGAAGAAGGACCCCTAAATCCTGGAAAAGGAGGTCTGTTTGTGTGTACATCTCTCTCTCTCTTTCTCTCTCCCTCCCGTAAGTGTGTGTGTGAGTGTGTGTGTGTGTGTGTGTGTGTGTGTGTATGTATTATCGTGCTCTTGCCATCACTGAGTCTGTGTGTGTGGGCAAAATGTTTATCCACATCCTCTTCAGTCTCTGATTTCTCACCTTACATACCTATGTCTTTTCAGTTTTGAAGCAGCTAGGCTTTCAAGTTTCGGACAGCTTGTGTTAAATAATGGGCAACACATGTGGGAAGGAGGACCCCTGGATCCTGGAAAAGGAGGTCTGTTTGTGCGTGCATCTCTCTTTCTCTCTCCCTCCCGTGAGTGTGTGTGAGTGTGTGTGTGTGTGTGTGTATGTGTGTGTATGTGTGTGTGTGTGTGTATTATCGCGCTCTAAGACTTGCCATCACTGAGTCTGTGTATGTGGGCAAAATGCTTATCCACATCCTCTTCAGTCTCTGATTTCTCACCTTGAAGTTACATACCTATATATACATGGTTGTCATGCATGCTTGCACGCATAGGTTATTTAAACCTTCAGCAGACTGAGTTCTGTTTGAGCCAGTGATGCATGGACCCAAAGAGAGAATCCATCACCTAATAGAGAGTGCGCGCTGCCAAGCCTCGACTGCCAGCAAGTCGCAGGATTCTGTCGAATCTGCTCTTAGGAACGTAAATTTCATTGAAACACCCTTAGAGTCTCCGTAGTCAACGTAGATTCATGATCTGTTTCTTTCTCCTCCCCTCCCTCCTTCTTTATTCCCTGTGCCCTTCTTGCAATAGACTGAAAAAATCCTTGTCAAGGAAGTAGCAAGGGCAGGGCAGGGGACAGTATAGCTGGGGGAGGACGGCTATACAAGTTAGTCATCAAATTTCTGTTGTATCAACAGCTAGCATCAGGCTGGAGTTTTGCTCTCTCTTGCTGTCCTTATTCTTTCCTTTCTTCATATTGGCTGTTGCATGCATACACCTGCATGAACCGTACATGCACAACGCGAGCTCATTATGTATATATATGCAGAGGAAGTCGGGGTGGCGGGGCACACAACTTTTTAGAACAAACGATTGTATGGAGCTGTCCCTCCGTGTTGCTATGTGAGTGTATGAGTAACAAATTCGAGGAAGAGAAAACGTCCATGTGAGTCTGCTTGTCTCTTACTTTTCTTCTTCTCTGCGTCGATCTTTGCGTTAACTGTCTCTTCTTTTGTAGAGTACGCAGTGAAACACTCCTTGGACCCGGCAGATGGGTGCCTCGTGGAAGAGTTCGAGAAGTACAAGACTGTCTGCTCTGGTGAGGGGAGGGGGGGTGGGAGGGGAAACGTTGTTCAGTTGGTAGGGTGGGAGAGAGCGGTGGTCGATGGGAGGGAGTGCGACTGCTTGGTTCTGGAGTGGGTGGGAGGGGGGACTCTCCTAAAAAACATTGGTCAGTGAACCTGCCGTCATGCTTGCTCTCTCTCTCTCTCTCTCTCTCTCTCTCTCTCTTTCTCTCAGAGTCTCTCTCTCTCTCTCCCCCTCTTTCTCTCTCCCTCCCTCCCTCCTTCTCTTTCTCTCTCCTTTCGTCCCTCCCTCTCTCCCTCCCTCTCTCTCTCTCCCTTTCGGGTTCGCTCTTGCTGTCGTTCTGTCATGCTCTCTCACTCTCTTACACTCTTTCTCTCTCTCTCAGGCTGTCTTTCTAGCTCTCTCTCTCTCTGTCTATGTATTCATCTATCTATGTATCTATGTATGTATGTATGTATGTATATATCTCATGCTGTTGTTCTTTTGCTCTTGTGCTCTCTCTCTCTCTTTCTCTCTCTCTCTCTCTCTTTGTGTGTGTGTGTGTGTGTGTGTATGTGTGTGTGTGTGTATGTATGTATATGTGTATGTGTGTGTGTGTGTATATGTATGTGTGTGTGTGTGTGTGTGTAGGTTGCGTCTTGGGTTTTTACAACTAGAATTGTCATCTGACGGGGTTCCTATCTTTTTTCCTTCTAATTGCTTTTCCACTTTCCTATTTCTCCTTACCCTTATTGCATGCATCCTTTCATTGGTCCTTCAGCCCTTTAAGAGTTGCAATTCAGGCAGCTATCTATGCAGCTAGACACCCTGAGGAAATGCACCCGTTGATGCAAAGGCGTGTAGCCAAGCCGTGATCGACTGGCAGAGTTTCCTCGAATTCGAAATTGCCTACACAGAGACAATGATGCTGAATTGTATGAGTGATGAGCAGAAACTCTCAGGACCCTGGCTGTCATGCAATTATGACTTTTCTGTGCAGGTGATCTTACCCCACTCGCCTCCGTTGAGGCGCTCCTGGGAGTTGCTCGGGGGGTGCGCTGCCTACACTCCCTGGGGGTCGTGCATTTAGACCTCTCCCCCTACTAAATCTTTTTGGGGGAGGGGGATGTACATGCGGATATTGTGTGGGACTTCGAGGGGGGTGGGGGATTTCATAGACAGATATAGTGTAAGAACGACACCCCAGCACGCCGATCCCCAGTACGCCTCTGTGCAGACGTAAGTGAGTGAATGGCATACCTCTATCCAGACGTAAGTGAGTGGACGTTTTTTCGTTTACGCACCCTTTCCCCCTTTTGCATGTGCCCCTTTTGCAATGCAGGTGGGAGGTGGGAAAGTTCGTCCGCACTCAGGCAGACACGTTCGGCGTCGGCATGCTGGTGGTGGAAGTAACGTGGGGAACGTGTTACGAACATCGGCTTCGACCTCCGGGGGGTCAGTCAGTAGTGGTTTTCTTCAGTGTTTTCCCCTTTCTTCTTTTCATTTTTCCATTGCCTTTGTCCTAGCCTTTGTCGCTTGCGGTACTTTCGGTTTCTTTCGAGATCTGTTTTTATCTTCAGCCTTTCTGTCTCTCTGTATGTTTGTTTATTTATCTGTCTGTCTGTCTGTCTGTCTGCATATCCCACTCCTCGCCCTCAACTCTTTCTTTCTCTCTCTCCCTTCTTCTCTCCCTCTCTCCCTTCTTCTCTCCCTCTCGCCCTTCCTCCCCCCCTTGCCTCCCACTTTCCCTTCCCCCCTCTCTCCCTTCCTCTCTCTCTCTCTCTCTCTCTCTCTCTGTGTGTGTGTGTGTCACACACTCTCATGATCTCACTCTTTCCTTCTCTCCCTCCCTCCCTCTCCTCTTTTCTCCCTTTCTCCCTCTTTCCCTCTCGCCCCCTCTGTCCCTTCCTCCTTGCCTCCCTCTCTCCCTTCCTCCCTCTCGCGCGGTCTTTTTTTTCACCCCAGGTCACTACCAGATCACTCAGGAAAAAAATTCACTGAGTCATACGCATGCGCTGCATGTTATGACAGAGTGCATAATGCAAATTTGAAAACTAGCAGGTCCCACATTCCTTCGACTCCGCCTCTTTATATACCAACACATGAAGACAAGATTGCAGCTCTTCACACTACTTTCAAAAGCCCTCTTCTTCTCTATATCTGCAGGTCACAGGGTTAGATGGGAAGAAAAAAATTTTCCAGAAGTTCTACGAGAACCTCGCGACTTACGTGAGGATGGGATGCATGGGCTTCCACCCATGCTCGGTGGGGTGTGGCCCCTCATCGGCCCCTCAAACCTGGTCTCAACTGGTTTCCCTTGCTGAGAGGTGGGTTTGTATGCCATGCTTGGAGATTGTTTTGTTTTTTCTCATATTTACACCCAGTTGCCGCACTTTTTGCTTTCTTGTTAGCCTCCTCAGTGCTTCACACGCGTTTTTGTTTTCGTTAAATTCTTCAATGAATTTTGGCCGTAAATTTGCCCTACCAAGTTATGAAATTGTTTATTGCAACTCTTATGATGAGGTTGTTTTGAATCGTGATTTGTATGATCGTGTGATATCGTATGCGTGCAGATGCACCGATCCCACCCTGTCTCAAAGGCCCTTAATGGACCTGGTCGTCAAAGAGCTGGAGGCAGAAGTAGCAATTCTGCGAGAAATGTTTATGTAACTGATATTATCAAGTTATTGAGAAGTTTCTGTGAATAAATATTTTTGAAATGCGTTGAAGTGTGTTGCATAGCTTATTTAAGAATTAATATAACACCCGGTAACTAACAGTTTAGTTTTTTTATTGTAAGACTTGAAACTTTATTAATTTTAATGAATTTTTATTATATGATGATGATGATATTTCATTCCTTCAAAATATTGGGTTTATTCTTTTAAACCAGAGCAGACTCTATGGCGGTACAAAGCATCTTTTTTTCTTTTGTTGTTCCTCTGATAGGTTCCACACTTGTAAATTATGTTGTTGGACGTCCCGCTTATACGGGGGGGATGGAAATGATTTTTGTTGTATGTTATTTAACTTGTATATCAAGTTGTGTCTTCTGACTATTTCTGACTCTTCTCTAAATTTTGCTTCGTGTAGTAGACGATCGAGTTAAAGATTAAAGCGAAAGAGCGGCCTACGTATACTACGGCGCCTAGTGTTGCAAGCCTTCAAATGCTCTATGATACCCTATGGAGCCTAGGTTCAGTCACCTTCAGTAATCAAATTTCTGTATAATAGCTAGTATGATAGGCGAAATTAGCCAGAGCCTATCGGTGGATGAGTTTCTGGGGAGGGCGGCGTTCAGAAGAAGAGTGTTCAAAGAAAGCCCAGGAAGGTACACACCTGGAAGCTTGTTAGATGAAACAGTGCTGGCATAGAGATACGAAGTGATCACAAAAAGAAAGGGAGGAACGGAAAGAAGAAAAGAAGAATACAAGACCATCCTGGAAGCAATGAAAGCAGAAAGACAGCTGAGGGAGGGAGAAGGAGAAATCGCTGAGAGAAGAATGGAGAGAGGGCGTGCACAAAGCCAAAGTGTTCTTTCATCCTGTGTCATTGGATCGATTTTTGGAGCAGTCCCTTCTGAGCAGCCTGTAGACCAAAGTATGCAAAGCGCAGACAGATTGTTATTTGTTAGTGGCCTGGGAAACCAGACGGGCCACGGGGTGTGGTCTGAGCCTCAGCGATGAGGTACACCCCCCTGCCGTTTGCGGGGACGACCTCTATAAGACAAAACGGCGACAGTGCTCTAGAGTACCACTAATCACTAATTACTAATCACTAATCAGCCTAAGTTGTGGCTCACCGGCTTTAACCTAAACCCCATCAGTGGGTCAACTTGAAGAGGTACCTTCATAATAATTATGAAATCTCACAGTGACTTTGAAAGTCATAATCATTATGGATGTAACCATCAGTATCCTATAATTATTATGCCATTATATCATTTATAATGAACATAATCATTATAAACATAATTGTCATTATGAATTTGAAATATGTTTAGAACCATCATTTTCATTATAATCTCGTAATGATTAGCATATGAACATGTAGTCACATAATCATTATATGATAATTCAAATAATGATTATGTTTGTTTTTGTTGCCTTTCTTTTTTCAAGTTCTGGAGGCTGCGCAGCTTAAATTACGGGCTGTGCGGGATTCAATGGAGACCGCCGTGTCACTCATTCAATTCGTGCGATGTCACAATTTATGAAAGGGTTTGAAGCGTCTCCCGAATACACGTGAATACAAAGGCCGAACTGACAGCCGCCAGAGAAAACTTGCTGCAGGCAAGGGGGTTAGGTGTTTGATAGGGAGAAAGAGAAGCATCTCTCGAACACAAAGGACCGACAGCTACCAGAGAAAACTTGCTACAGGTATGGGGGTTGGGTGTTAGGTGGGGGGACAGAGAAGCATCTCCCAAACACAAAAGACCGACAGCCGCTAGAGGCAGGGGGATTGGGTGCTGGGTGAGTGGAGAGAGAAGGGAACGTCTTTCAGTCCTCATACCATCTTGACTTGTAGGAGGCGGTGGGAGCCATTCGGGAGGGTTAGGAAGAAGATGAAGATGATAACGCAGCTGCAGCAGCTGCTGCCGCCCCCTCCGTCCTTGAACGGGTAACACTGTCTGTCAATGCCAGTGGCACTCTGCTGCTACTACCACCCCCCCCTTTCTTCTTCTGAGTATAGAGACGGGTAGGGACTGTCTGACTTAGACCCTGTCGTAGTTTTTCAGAGGGTGCCTTCTTTTTCTGCAGTATGAGCTTTTACAGCTATGCCTCCAGCTGCATAATTTTGGCATCGGACTCAGACTGAGAGCCCAAGCCCTCGGAATCGTCTTCATCTTCGTCAGACCCCCCCTCGTCTTCGTTTTCGTCTGCTTCATCGTCAGAATAGAACAGGGCCCGTTGGCCCTGCTCGTCTTCGTCTGACTCTTCGCTTTCTTTTCGGAATCCTCTCCTATCTCTCTCTACCCCCTTTCTGTTCTGAACCTCCATGCATCTCTCACCCTCTTCTTCATCCTCCTCCCTTCCGTTCAAGGATGCGGAAAGCACTTCACTCTCCTCCCCAATCCTATCCCCCACACGGGCCACACCCTCTTCTCCATTGGCATTTGACTGCCCTGCCTCTTCCCCTCTGCTGTGTGAGACCGACCTCCTATCCACGTGTCCCTCCAAACCGTTGCCCTCTCTCATATAGGACAGCAGCTGGAGACGCTGCAGTCCACCCTCATTTCCCCCCTCATCTTTTTTTTCATAATTCAGAAACCCCGACTTCTAACTCCAGATTTGGGAAAAGATCTCTTCTCCCCACTCTGCTCTCTGAGGGAACAGAGCGTCTCCTAGGTATTCTTCTACCTTGTTGATTCGGACCGTGAGCTTTTCACGCTCCTCAGGCGTCAGAACAGGGGGGGCAGGACGTCGCAAAGTCTCGTTGGCGTCTTGAATGGCCTCTTCTAAAAACTCGATAATGGATGTCAGATGACGGACATCTGGCATCCACTACACCCGCACTTGAATTCCTGCAATGGACTGCATTTACACAGAAACAACACACACACACATACATACACACACACACATACACACACACACACACACACGCGCACACACACATATATACGCACACATACATACACACAAACACACACACACACGTCCATATACAAGTTTCTGTCTTGTATCTCTCTGAAAGAGCATGGAGGTAAGAAATCGCTGTGTGACCGCATGTATTTGCTTAAACAGCTGCAAGAAGTTTTCTCGTTCAGACAGATTGAAAAGCGACGGAAACAGTCGCGAGAGTTGCGAGAGAGAATGAGGAGGAAAGTGTTGGGTTTGGTTGGAGATCTTCCCCTGCCTCTTTCTCTCACCAGTGAGCATACAATTTACGGAAGAAAGCAACTCTCTTCTCTGCTTGCACCTTTCATGTTGACTTTCTTGGGATTTGAAGTGTTTGAGGACGAGAAAGAAGAGAAAAAAAAGGACATCGCTGCAGAGATTGATTCAAATTGTGTTGTCCGTGTTTTTCGATACGGCATCATTCAAAAAAAGAGCACATTGAGGAAGTACATGCTTCATGGTCTCTTTCAACCAGTTGAGATTGCAGGGGGAGTGTCAGATGACATGAAAGAGCAGGCCATGATGTATCGTACATGGTTTTGTGGGCACAGGGGAATGCACTGCACATAAGCGGTTTTTGATGATGTTTTATGCGATCTTCGCACTCGTTTTCGGGGTGTGTCTTTGAAGTCTCTCCCATATATACAGAGGGGAAAGTTTGTTGTAGGTGGGCGGCTTCGGCTGATCTTTACAGTTGCTGC
Source organism: Chromera velia (assembly GCA_018398765.1). Lineage (NCBI taxonomy): Eukaryota > Chromeraceae > Chromera > Chromera velia. Next base: position 16,610 of record JAHBMJ010000579.1, on the reverse strand, counting down.
TCGGCAAGGGGCACGCATTCACTCACTCAGTGCTGAAGTGCGTAAACTGATTGACTTAGACGCCCACTTTGTTTTTCTTCGTCAGTGGGCAATGCTGCCACCGCACGAAACAACTATTTGGCCCAGAATAAAATTGATTCCGTGGTGTAAGTATGTGCAACTTGGGGAATATGCTGTTTTCCCCATTGAGTCAGTGATTGATCGCATTCGAATTATACCTGATCTACTGTGTGAAAGAGAAGGACGCAAAAATCTGCGGGGATGGATCGATGCATTTTCATAGTATGATGTTGATGTTTTGCTTCAATACTATAATGATTAAATTCAAGCTTATAGTAACTTTCAATCATCTTATATGTGTTACTTCTTTGAGTAAACTAGATTAAAATGCAGATCATTTTTATTATATCATCTATAATTATTATTGTCATTATGATAATCAATCATAATTATTATGATCATTATGATAATCAGTCATAATCATTATGAAACACTGCGAGTCATGTCCATAATCATTACGTCATTATCATAATGGGGCCATAATGATTATTGAGTTAACCCACTGATGCCATTCATATACTTTTATTTCAATATTAATTTAGGATATATTTTATAATTATTTGTTCTAATATCTGTTGCTAGATTTGTTGCATAACTTGCATCAAATTACATGCCTCAGACTGTATTAATTATTTGAATTTATATTATTTAAAATACGCAAATTTCTTATTACTAGTTACTGCTACTAATGCTTTCATGATCAATAGCTAGCTATCGATCTACCTATCGATCCTACTGGCTATCCCCATGCAGCGTGAGCAATTATACTGGTTATACAGAGTTTCAACTATCTACTATATAAGTGCCATGCCAGTGTACTAGCCTGCTGTAGTAATTATTATACCTACATTGCATGGTCAAGTGGAGTTCACCCTAGTGTTCACCATTTTGGACTTTCCTTCAAGGAATTGTCAGTCCGGTATATACTTGTCTCCCTGCTGCTGTCCACCAATCGGTCCTCCCCCCGACTCCTCCATCAGCTGATATCGACACGCTGCCTCGGCCTCCGCTATCATCTGCCGCATGTACGGCTGCACACACAAATCAAGGCAAGCAAGCAATTTGCGTGAAATCGAACACTGCTGCTACCTTCAATATTCACCTGGAAAAGCTCTCGCATTTTAGGGTGCATGGCCGGAAGAGTAAGTCACAAGGCAAATGTGAAAAACAGACATTGTGAGCGGTCAATCACCGTAGGCGTCGGTGAGGGAACGTCAACTGATGCAAGGACCCGCAGGGGAGGACAAAGAGGGGGTGGACTTCCGCAGCAAGACCCATGTATGTACCAAGGCACCGAGCTAGCTTGAAGATCGGATACTCTGCTTAAGAAAACTCCAAACGGAGGTTTGGAAATAAAAGCAAAACTAGGCCTCGGAGCCTTGGCAGACGGGGTCACGAGTGGATAGCCAGCTACAACAAAATGCTTGAAATTCAATCAGGAGGTGTTGCACAGCAAACGGACCCATGGACAGAGAAAAAGGGAAAAGGAATTGAAAGCCATCCCCTGACCTTTCGTTGGCTTTCCACTTTTGCGATGAGGGCTACCAACAGTCTGCATACAGTCGATGAGGGAAGATGCAGAAAGGCCAGCGAGAGAAAATTGAGACTGCATCTGATCCGTATCTGTGTGACAACAATCAAAATGCTCCAGTTTGCGTGTCTAGATTCTCGCCCATCCGCAAAAAGAAAAAGAGAGAAAACGGCGAATACACGATTGAGAGAGGACCAGTGCAATTTAGTACAGAAACAAGAACAGCAAAAACAAAAGGGACCCCGTCACGCACACACTCACCCGATCCTCTCCAATCATCACGTGTCACATTAAACTGCCTGCCTTTTCTGTCTCTTCACCGCCATTCTGCCTCCCTCATTGCTCTCTGCCTCTCTGCCTTGTGTGTGTCTTTCCCTCTTTCGTTCATCCTTTCTTTCATTGATTGTTCGATCAATCGATCGGCCCGTCTTCTCACTCACTTGACGTTGTACTGCCTTTGCCTCTTCACCCAGTGCAACAACTCCGGACCCTGCATAAGTCATGTGAACGTCGTTTAATTCCGTCATTGAAAAGGTATCTCTCTTTCTGAGAGAAAAGAAAAGTCCAAAAAGGGAGTCACTATCGGTACTGCGCCAGGTCGCACCTCCCCTGACCCCCCTCCAAGCTCTCCAGCCGCCCGACCCGAGAGTGCACGACTCACAGACCAACCAACCAACCTGCAGCGTGTGGGCCTGGATGTAGTCTTCAAGAAAGGAGACGTTGGGAAGCTCAGGGGGACCCGAGGGGGAGGACCCCGCTCGTCTCTCTAAAGCCAAAAGGTCGGGGGGAAGATGTACGTCCTCTCTTTCCGTCTCTGCCCACTCCGCTCCTTCTCCTTCCTCGTCAGAAGAATTCCACTCAGAAGAGGGATCGCCTGCCTTGGGAGTGTGTGTCTCTGTCTTTGCGTGTTTGCCATTCTGCCCTCCGACTTTCCGCAGCCGTCTCTCCTCTTCCCTCTCCTTCCTGCGACGGTCCCGAAAAGCACGCAACGTCTGCAGCGCCCTCTCCCGGCTGATGGCGATCCGGTTGCTGACGTGGGCCTGGAGCTGCAAAAAAGGGGGTGGAGGAAATGCAGGTGTCGTCAAATCAGGGTAAATTACAAAGCAGCAGTCACACTCGAGAGGTTTTTGAGGACTTAATCTCCCTTGCCGAGTGATCACAGTAAGCATGTATGTTCAAAAAATGTGGCGTCATATCGTGGCGTGGTCTTCATTTGTCCAACACGTTCCGACTGTCAAGAGGAGACAAAAACTCGGAGCGAACAGAATTTCAAATTGAAAAAAGTTGTGCATGCGTACCTCTTCCAGCAAACGCGATATTTTCAAAAGAAGAAAATCAAGATTGAACTTGACCGGAAGAAAGAAAATTCTTTCCCACCGTCTCGACAGATTCATCCATCCCCTTCTGTCAAATCGGTCCGCAGCTCATTCGCTCAGAATCGAGGCACTCCCACGCAAGGAGCATAAGTGTGCGTACGAGCAGAAACGCTCTCAGACTTTTTCGCCAGGCTTAAGTCAACCATTCAGCCCGTCAACTAGCCAGTCATTCATTCCGACCTTGGCAAAGTCCTCTGCCAGAAGGAAGAGCTGGGGAGGAGGCCATACAGGAGCGTTGAAGGAAGGAATGGAGGCAACCACCTCCACGCACTCCTGCAAGCAGGGAGGCACGTGGTTAAATTGGCGGCGGAGACAGGCGAATGGAAACAAACATGGTTCGCCTCTCACAAAGAGAGACCGAAACAGGATGCCTCTTTCACCAACGAAATTGACAGAATGTTGAACAACTTGCTTTGTCTCTTTGGCTGAAGAGAAGAAGAGCGTTTCGCCCCTTCCGATTCCTCCACAAAAGTAAGGAACAGAGAGACAGAAAGGTACAGGGGGGTGAGGGCTGAGAAACGAAGGGAACCAATCCACCTTTCCCCCCCCCTCGCCTTCTCTTCTGACAAGCCTACCTCCACGCAGCTCTCTCCAATCTTCTCCCACAAATGTGTCTGGAGATACTCAGGAAGGCTGCCTCCGCCTGCATGCAACTCAGAAAGAAAGAAAGAAAAGAAAGAAAGAAAGAAAGAAAAGAAAGAAAGAAAGAAAGAAAGAAAGAAAGGGACGAAGGAAGGAAGGAAGGAAGGAAGCAAGGAAGGAAGGAAGGAAGGAAGAAAGAAAAAAAAAAAAACGAAAGAAAGAAAAGAAAACAAAAGAAAAAAAAGAAAGGAAGAAAGAAAGAAAGAAAGAAAGAAAAGAAAGAAGCCAAGGACCGTGGAAGAAGAGGACCTGCGCGTTGTGCTATTGATGAGGGAAAGAAGGAGACAATGACTCACGTGACGAGACAGAAAGAAACAGGTCCTGACTCCCTCTCTTCTTATCTCGGAAATCACAAATTCACACCCACATGTGAAAGAGCAAAAAAAACCCACAAGCCTCCCATGCGAACAAAAGCCACGCATCCAATGAACAGCCGAAGATTCTTCTCCTTTCTCGTCTCTCCCATTTTCCGCATCTACAAGAAATTTCTCATTCTTGCACTTCGTCGTCCTCTCTCAACGCTCACACATTTCCATACACTCCCACGCACCCACCGGCTGCAGATATTCTCTTGTCGAGGTCGCTGAGGTTGTGCTTGAACGACACCAGGAGACCCGCTGCAGGGGACCTGTAACCGCTCCCCGACCCCCCCTCCCCCCCCTCTGCCGCCCCCTGCCAGTCCAGCCCCGCCGCAGCGTCTCTGAAGGCCTTCATATTCAACAAACAGAACGACAGGCGGGAGAGAACCAGAGACCGCAAATCCAAAGTCATCGCACGACTCTGGGAGAACCATCTGTCCACACACTCCACCTGACCGTTTGAGGACGCACCCCCCACACCCTGCTGAGTGGCCTGTCTGACGAGATTCTTGATCAGACCGCTCGAGTGACTCCATGCCTCCACGGCCACACACACAGACTCGACACCGACCTGCACGCACAAGCGGAAGAACAAAAAGAGGAAGAGGCAGGGGGCTTCTGCGTCAGTGAGGTCACATATGAATCTGCTTCCGGGTGTCTACGAGAGATAAAAAAAATTGGAACAGCCAGTTGAAGGACTGCAAGAGAAGGAGGTAGAGTTACAATCCGTCCTTTCGACATTCGTTTTCTCTCTGTGCGACTTAAAATACATGCCGTCTCATTCAGATGCCCACCAACTTCGCTAGCAGGCTGCCTTTGCATAGCAAAAGCTTTCAGAGAAGTACATTACCACAGCAACGCCTCTCCAGATACGTCTTGTTTTACACGCAGTGAGTGAATGCCATGTGTATACCTACCCACCAGGCTCTCTGCCAGTCCGTAGCAGCCCATGGGGCTCTTCAATTGGGGCAGAGGGGGAAGACGGGCGGAGCAGATCCATCCGGCAGAGGGCGCAAACGCCCCCCCAGAGGAACCCTGAAAGCTCGTGGGAGATCCTCCCCTGTCGGGTGCCGCCTCCAGAAATTGTCTGCATGCCCCCGTGATCCACAAGGAGGACAAAAAACAAAGTACAGCAAGGAGAAGGTTCAAAGTACGCAAGTTTCTCCCACACTTTCTTTGCATGCGTGAACAAACCCCGAGTGGAGATTCCGAAGAACGAACGCACGCACGGTCTGCACAACCAACTTCCCCAGAAGAGGCATGCAGGCACAACCAACACCTCCAGAAGAGGGAGGTGAAAAGAGGCCAGCGACGATAACGACGAAGAGGCGAGGGAGGGCAAGAGAAATCGGGAAGGAAAACGCTTCACTCCTCTCCTCCTTCAGGGAAAACGAAAAGAAATGGAGAGCGAGGCGTCACTTCCCCTGCTCTTCTTCCCATCCGGCATGGCACGCTGCATCCTTTACCCGACTGAATTCAAGACCCCCAGAACAAAACTTGTCATAATACATGTTGATGAGCAACAAGAAAGAGGATCCACTCACCCAATGGCCATGAGAGTGACCCTGAGTCTGTTGAATTTCTTCTGTACCAAAAGTGCAGAGTGTTTGCATGCGAGTTTCATTCCCGAAGAGAACTCCGCAGAGGGCGCAGGGTCCTCCATCAACAAGTCGAGGTCCTGCAATTATAATAATTAATTCCAATTCCAATCGAGGAAGGGAGCGCTCATCCATCCATGCAACACATAGATTTACTGTGAAGAACGTTTCTGCATGTGAAGCTTCAGTCTATGCATGCTGACCCATAGCAGAACAGACGTTTGCAAACGCCGGACAAACAGACAGAGGGTAAACCTCGAAACAATGATACCACGGCCCATCCATTCAAGGAACACACACAGTCCGCCACCACATCAAGTCCATGCACCAGTCTCCCCCCATCTCTGCCGAAAGTGACCCAACTCACCTCAGTAGGCAGAAGTTTGCACGCCACGGCAAAAATAGTCAAGTCCACCAGCTGAGTTGCTGCCACGAACAAATCGAAAGAGTGCGCCGGGGTGGCCACCATGAACGCCGTGTACCTCTCGAGGCACTGACAGAGTCTGTGAGACGAGGCACTCACCACAGGCCCAAGGTTTGTCTTCTCTAACATCTCCGCACTAACTTTATGCCATCCCTCGTCATCTTCCATCCACCTGGACACTAATGACGTCACAGGGCGGTCCTTGTTCGTTGGTGTTCCATTGTGTGTATTTCCGTTTTTTTCTTTCAACACTCCATTCTTGCCTTTTCCCACTTCTTCTTCCTTTTCCTTTTTCTCTCGTCCCAAAAACCCCATTCCCCCTCCCACCTTGTCACTGTAATAATCAACCAACACTGTCGAGTCTGGCTTGAAATCTTTGAAAGGATTCGCCTCAGTCATCACTTTTGTGACCCTCTCTGTCCACCTCGTCAGAGCGTTTCTTGAAGCCCTGACATCCCCAAAAGGTCTAAAGGAGTCAAATTCGTCCAAAAGATCTCGGAAGGCTCTCGGAAGAGGAAGAGGGAGATACCTGGGAGCAGAGGCACCTTTTCCTTTTGCCGTCTCTGCCCGCCCCCTTCCTCCCTTCTGTCCTGAGGCTGATGATGCAGATTTCTTCTCTGAAGATGAGGTTCCACTAGGCGACGTGGGAGTAGAGTCAGACACGTCACGAGGAGAGAAGACCTGTGGGGGCAGTCGGACACAACCACGAGCACAGAGAAAGAAGAAGAAGAAGAAGAAGAAGAAGAAGAAAGTGGCGGGCCCGTCAGACACGGAGAAAAAAGGAAATGGAAACAAAAGAAATTGAATTACGCAAAGTCAAGAACAATGCAAGGAGACCGAACGTAAAGAAGTTGGCGTCCGCCAAAAAAGAAAAAACCGGCAGTGACAACGAAAAGAGTAACATTTCATTTCTTGCTGCCTCTAGCTGACTCTGCTGCCATGCAGCCCACCTGTGGAGGTGCCAATTTGGCGATTCTGTCTCCTGAGAAGAGTTCAAATCCTTCCACAAAAGGAATTCTCTCAAACGCGTCCACCTTCGTCACCTCCCTCAACGTTCGGTGGTGCTCGTTGTGAAGAGATTTGAAGAAGTCCCACGACTTTTGTCCTGTGCGTGCGGGGGTGGAGGACTTTCTTTTGTGCGTGTACGCATGCGCGGATTTGTGCGGGCTTCAAAGGGCAACGAAAAGATAATAAACGACACGCCAAGGGAGGCATGCAGGGCTTCGCTTTCAACTGTAATAGCTACTCTTCCTCTGAATGAGTGACTCTTACTGAAATATATCCAAGAAACAGAACGAATGTGTGCGACGGCAGATGCTCACACACCAAAAACAAATAAACCACACACACAGAAAAACCACAAACAGACAAGACAGACAGACCAACTGACCGACCGACCCGAGTTATTTCGGAGAGAAGCACTCCAGTCAGACCTCACGCGCGTCCACCCCGACCGCCACGGGGGGGGAGGGGGGGCTGATGTCGTGCTGAGTCCGCGCGTCAACCCTGACGCACATGCGGATGCCCCCATGGTGTGAGTGTGCGATCTTGGGTGATTCCTCTCTGCTCCACCCCCTTCCCCCTTGACTGGAGACACCGCAGAAGAGGAAGAGGAGGGCGAGGCTTCACCGAACCCCCCTCCTGTCCCCCCGACCCCAAAAGGCGTCTCCTCCTCTTCGGACGGACGCACAGGCGGAGAGAAGGCCATGAAAGCGTCTCCAGCGTCCACGATGGTCTGGACAAGTTGGAGCAGCTGCGGGCGTACATAATAGATACATTATATTTACGTATATATACATATGCCGTGGATCCATGCATGCAGAGAGACGGGCATGACCACAGGAGAGAAAGTACGAAAAGAAAAGAAAGAGACAACAAAATAAGGGAAACAATGGAAAAAAGGAACAGACAGAAAAGAGGCAGGAGCTAACGCACACACACACACACACACACACACACACACACGCACGCACACACACACACACAACATACATATACACACACACACACACACACACAACATACATACATACACACACACACACACACACACACACAACATACACAACATACACATCATACACACACACACACACACACACACACACACACAACATACACAACATACACAACATACACAACATACACAACATACACACACACACACACACACACACACACACAACAGCGAGAGAGAGAGAGAGGAAGAGAGGTAGGGAGAGAAACGGGGAGAGAGAAATCTTCCCACCTACTTACCTGAAAGAATCCATCCTCCTTCATTCCATTCGGAGAAATGGACATAGCGCCCAGACAGATCGACACGGTGTTTTGGACTCTGTCCCACACGTCTGTTGTTTGCATTCATTCAATATTTGATTTTGCAGGCAAGCAAAAAGAGCAAGTGAAGGGAGGAATTAAAGAGAATCAATGGACCCCATGAAGATCGTGTGGATCAGTGAAGAAGACGCTCGTTCTCAGTATGGAAGTTTTGTGAATCGGTTATACAGGCCCATTCATTCTGATCCGAAAATCATGTATCCGCTTCTCTTTCTGTTCTACTGAGAAAAACGAGAAATAGATTCAATGCCGACTCCCTGACTCACTCACTGATTGTAGCACGATCTTCTTTCTGTATATCTTACCAACTGACCAACGAGATGCCTTTCTTTCTGTCTGCCTGCTTGACTGCTTGCCTCTGCCCGTCGCGCTAGCGGCTCCTTTGTGTTCGCTTGGTAGCCCCTTCCCGTTTTCTTTGCTGGAAACGGGCATATTATTAATACAACAAACAGAGAAGGCCGACGGACATTTTTTGCTCTCCACAATCTGGTCCGTGACGCTCTCCATAAACTCCTCAAATTCCAACGCCCCCTCCAGTACACCCCCAGCATACCTGAAGGGACAGAGGAGGGGGGGCATCAGGAATGCAGAAGCCTCAAACATCCATCCATCCATGCATCGGTCCATGTGCGCATCTATCGCTCTGTCCCCTTTCGTTACACCCCGCCTGTATCTATATATGTTCCACTTCGCTCCAAATAGACAAAAAAAGGAGGCAGGAACCATGAGAAACTCGTGACCTTCTGCTCAAATCAATCAACCTGCTCGAAATTCTCAAACACACGTACCTGAACCCACACACCCACCCCACTGTGTCAACACAACCGTCCTTCCTCTTTCCTTCGCTTCTCCAACAACCAGCAATGACAAAGACCTTCACGCACGCACCTGCCATCCTCCCCCCTGAGCTCGTCTATGAGGTCCTCTATTGAATCTAGTCGAGGACTAGGAGACGCCTCTCCTCTCGACCCCCCTCGACCAGACAGACCCCCAGGGGACAAGCCTGTATCATCTCTAGAGCCCCCTCTAGGTTCTGTCACGGCTCTCCTGCCGATTCTTCTTTCAATCTTCCGACGCACGCCCTCCTCTTCCGCCCTCTCTCTCTCAGGCGCCCCACTCGCATTGGGTGTCGGCCCCGGCCCGCCATTCACGTTCGTTGCTCTTGCCCTCCTGGCCTCCCTGAGGCAGGCCGCCCTGTGGCGCTGCCACCAAGACAGAAACTGGAGCCGTTGGAGCGCCGCCCACATGAAGTCAAAGAGCTTTGACAAACAGTGCAGTACCTGTGTGCAGGCATGAAGTCGAAACAAAAAATTGAAGTTGCACGGTCATGCTGCCCACTCCACTTACCCCCACACAAACACAAACTCGCTGTCTCGCGCTCTCGCACACGTGCAACCGCTCTCTGCAAACAATGCCCCTTCTTGGCATTCATCGGCTGCCTGAAAACTCCGAAGGGAAAAGCTGCTTTCTAATTTACTCACTCACTTTCGTCATCCGTGCCGCAACCATGCGCATGCGAAAGGATTCGTGTGTGTCTGCTTCTGAGGAACCAACTGCTCAAAAGACAGAAGGAAAAGAGGAAAAAACGGCTTCCTTCCTCTGATCAGACAGACACACTCCCATGATGATTGTCCCCCCCCACACGGGTTTCTTTTTGTACTCATTCAATGCAGAACATTTGCATTCCAACGAAGACTGCACAAGCAGAAGTGCCCCGCCAGTCCAACCAACCAACCAATCAACCCGCATACTTGCCCACCTGTTGTGGCTGCATCCGACTGCACAAGTCTCTCAGCCCAGATCGGGAAGAGGGGGGCATCTCCGCAGGGCCCAGGAAGGACAGCAGGCACTGACGTGTTGCAGCAGTGCACGCATCTGCAACCATCCTGCAACATCCATCCGGCCGAATGGAAAACATAGAGTACACACGTTCACACAGAGAGGCGGACAAATCACATGTTCTTTCCGTTCTTTCTCCTCCTTCGCAGACAAATACACAGATGAACGTGGTTGCGGTCCGTTGGAAAGCGTACAAAAGGAGAACAGACATACATGCACTGACGGACGGACCTGCAGAGATCTGCCCCAGTGGATGCAGAGCCTGGCAGAAGAGAGAGTGCCCGGAGAGCCTCTTCGTATCTGCAGGGGGGAAGGGAGGGAGGCAAACACACAAACGAAGCATTCAGCGAAAAAGAAGATGCAGGGAACAGAAGGCAAAACAGAACGGTAAGAACGCCACGACCGACAGAGGCAGTGACTAAAAGAGCGAGGCAGAAACATTGAGTGAGACAAAGACGGGTGGAATGAAGAGAGGGAGCTTTCAAAAGGACACGGACACAACCGATCCTCCTCTGGGAATTCGAGGCATTCATGCGCTCCCAGGCTGTCTGTCTGTCTGTGTGTTTGTCTCTGACTGACTCTGCGAGGCAGATTCTGTCCGGTGCGGGTGCTGCTGCTGCCGCCCTAAGTTGCTCGTGCAGTCTCTCTCTGATCTGCGCGGTTTGGCTCTTCAGCCTCTCACTCAGACCCTGGACTGCCTTGTAGCTGTGGTGCCTCTGGTCAGCCTGGAGAGACACCTGCAGGCATGCGTATGTGTGTGGGGGGGTGGGGGGTGGGGGGTGGGGGGGGGTTAATGTACGTACGTGTGTGTGTGTCCAATGTTTATTGTCTGTTTGGTTGTGGTTTTAAGGTGGAAGGCGTTGAGGTATCTGCATCTGGCCCAATAGAAATGACACTTTCATTCGTTTCGTTTCGTTTTTGTTTTAGTTCACGTGGCGGCACCAAAGCTCTACTTTATGACTGAAGGGAAACCTTAGCCTTTTCCGTGCTCTCTTTCTCTCTCTTCTCGTCTTTTCTCACCGCCCCATACCCACTCTCCACTCATTTCTGCCTGCCTGCCTGCCTGCCTGCCTGCCTGCCTGCCGTCTACCAACTTGAATGTCTGTGAAGACCGCGATGGCGTCGCAGAAGGACTTGTCAACAAGGTACTGCTGGCCCAGGACCTCCAAAGCGAGGTACTTCTGGAAGTCCTGCAAGCAGTCAACCAGCAAAGAGAGAGAAAGCTTACTAAATCAATCATAATCAATGAGCAGCTGATTCAACGGACAGACCACTCATCAAACAGAGGGCCAGCAGGTTCTGGAAGTCCCGTAGACGGTCCGAAAGAATGACTGGATGAAAGTAGGAACCGAGCAAGAGAAACAGACACACACACACACAGAGAGAGAGAGAGAGAGAGAGAGAGAGAGAGAGAGGAAGAAGAAGAGCCAAACAAACGACGGGCCATGCAGGCCGACCCTGAGAGGTTTCAGGACGTCCCGCACCCTCGCCCGCGTTCGCGTCTTCTGAACAATGCGGAGGCCCTCCATCGCCAGTCGCTCGTCGACCTTCTGCAGACAGGAAAGGAGGAATCATTAGGTCCATCAGAGGGAAGGGAAACACCATCAAAAACTAAGCGAAAGAAAAAAGAAACTAAAAGGTACAGATGTTTCTTCTTGAACTTCTTTCTCTTCCACCAGGAAGGACGTCTGTCTAGTTTCTAGTTCCAGTTTTCTTCTCAATCTCTTCCCTCCGTCTTTTCCTGTCCTGCTTGGAAGGAATCCTTTCCTTCTTTCCTCCTGCTCCCTATCGAGAAAAACTTCGTTGTAAGATTATCTGAATGCTTTTTTTGCCTTCCATGGAACGCTTTCTCATAGTTTCTTTTGCTTTTCTAAAAAAAGAGAAAAGAGATAGGGGGCGACTGTCCTTCTGTGTGGCATATCGATCTCCACCCCTTCCCTGAGAATGTGTGATGGTTGTGGGGAGTCCCGGGATCCACCTCGGTCGATACAAAAATTCAATAAAGAAAGCAAATAACAAAACCATTGGAGTCCTTACGGATCTTTTCTTCCGAAATCTCTTCCATGAGGTTCTCTTACCTTCATTCTCTGCTTCCCATCCTTTACAATCTGGAAGACGTCCCCCAACTCCGTCTCTACTTCGTGAATCGTCTGCACTCCCTCCACGAACTCAGAGTAGTGTCCGAAGACCTCAGCAGCCAGGCGTTCTTCCACACTCTCCTCCTCTCTGATGAGGGAGTCGATGCGGGTTTGCATCTGAGCCACGTTCCATGGCTTGGCCAGGGCAGCGATTTCTGAGAGGATCATTTCCTTAGGGGAGGAGAAGGCAGAAGCAAGGGGGGGAGATGGGGGGCCCCCTTCGCCCTCAGGGGCTCCGGTAGAAGGGGAGGCAGAAGGAGACGGCTCGGCAGGAGACAAGGAAGACATCCCTACAGTTCCCCCACGCCCCCCCTGAGTCCCCGCAGCGGGGGACAACGATGCTGTGGCAGCATTAGCAGAGGGCGGAGAAAGACCAGGCATGCCCCTGCCCCGGCTGCTTGAGGATGAAGAAGCCATGGCCGCGCACAGCTTTCCGAGGGAGATAAAGGCTCACACCGTAGCCTGTTCATGCATTGATTTATGCTTTCCTGTGATGAGCGCTCTGGATATTTTTTCCTCCATGCCTGCTGGTAGAAACTCCTCTGTAGCGTGATCTGGCAATCGCTGACATTCTCCGATTGTGGGAAATCTGGGTGAGAATCTCGTCAGCTGGGTAAGAACTAGCTCAGAAATGCTCAGAAGTATACTGAGCTCTTCGTGTCACTGAGACGTGTTCTGTCTGGCACAACAATCTGCGCAACATGCGCGCGCAGCCCCGCCCGCGTGCGGGCGCGGCCCGCCCCGTTTCTTCAATTGTGGCATGCCCCGCACGCTCGCGGGCGGCGAGATTCTTATGACGTCTTCCACATATCGACGGCACGCCAATTTCTGAGCTCACAGGACCGCACAGGTAAAAAGGGCAATAAATATTGGTGTCATTGGGGGAAAAAGAAAGCGGGAGAAGGAGAAGAGTAGATATAAGGCTGATAGCGTCAACTTTCCTGAATTCTTTTTGCCCTGGCCCTTGAACCTTGACCAAAAAAGGGCATCGGGCGATCGAAGTAGATCTAGGACTAGATCGAAACGGAGAAGAACTAAGTTTCTATATCACCATATACCAGAATTTGACTGTTCAGACCTGTACGTTAATTGGATAAAAATTAAATCTAATAAATTCAATATCATCATATAAATTGTATAAAGTGACTGTAAACTTGGTTTGCGGCTTTTCTTTTAGATGTTTTTAGGTGTTAGGATAAAATAGATAAACACTGTTAGTTTAGATGGTATACTTAGGACCAGATAGGATAGGGTTAATGTCTGGAGGATTGGTCTTTTGCCTGAATGTCAAACGTTCGGTAGCTGCCATCTACTAGTAGTTATCTATTAAATGTATTCCTAGTTATACCTATAGTTTTATATCAATACAAAGTTATCATACATATTGTATAGCTGCAGCCTGAGGCTCTGAGCTACTAGCTAAACTATTCGATCGCTGTCATATCTCTCAAATATTTTACTAGATATTTGTTGTGCCCACTTTTGCGTGTCGTCGCCGCCGCATTGTTGTGGCGCCGACACCCAAAAGTAAGCACAACAATATTTTATTAAATGTAATAATCATTAAAGAGTAATAAGAGACATTGCTAAACAAATTTACTCGATATCAACGCCGATGTAACCAGATATGCATGCATATTAAATTTAATTAAAAGTTTCCAGGATAGTTCCCAGGTGAATTTCCCTAGTAAAAGTTTTTATCTTATAGACCTCAAGGGCTTGGCCCCTGGCTTGCGCCCTGCCCTCTCTACAGTCTGACCAGCAAGTCACCAAAGGTTAGATCCACACGGACCACACCCTGCAAGCAGATGCACATGCACCGGTCATAGATTTGTACCAATTCAAGCCTTGATTCAGAAAATGTTGGGCAGCTTTCAAATTCCGGCCTGCCTCCACACCTAGCGCTTCTGATGCATCCTTTAGTCTAGCAGAACGGCACACTCGACCCTGCAAGACCAATTAAACGAAACGTATGTTTCATTCCCGAATCGGAGCCGCACAGAAATGTTGACAGAAGAATAGGCAAGCAAAGGGGATCATGGAGGTGCTTCAAACAACCGACCTAACGCTTTGCGGTGAAAAGCCCGCAGTTTTCCCTGGACCTGGCTCCAGGTGACCGCCGCCTCCCACTTTTTCCTAGAGACCGAGGGCCCCTCGACTAGAAGCCTTGACAGATTCGGCAGAGACTGTCGACTGAGAGATTCCACAAACGCGTCCAGTCCTTCATCTGTCAATTTGTTGCCCCGAAGATCCAGACAGGTCAAGGAGGGAAAAAAGTTCACGCGAAGAGCCATTCCGAGCTCAAGTAGACCCTCGTCGTCCATGTTCGAGTTTTGCATGTGAAGAGTCTGCAGTTTGGGGAGCTTTCGTCTTCTGACAGCTGCTGCAAGGCTGTCCATCGACTCGCCCGCCTTCGTGGAGCCCAAATCTAAAATTTGAAGACACGGCAGACCTTCGGGGCATTCACAAACAGCCCCCATCAACAACTTCATTCCTGGACCTCCCAGCAGGCCGTTGTCGTGGAGTACTAATTCTCGCAGAACTGGAAGATGTCCTCTGCTGATGCATGCAGAGAGACCCTGAAGGCCTTCTGACAGAGCGCTCGCGGCCTGGTCAGTTCCCTCGAATCTTAAAATAGTCAAGAAAGGAAAGGAACCGCTGCTCAACGAGCTGAGCACGCCGCTCGTCTCACTGCCGATGACAATCAGCGAGTGGAGGCAGGCGTTCAGTAGTCCTTTGTTGAGCGCTTGTCCCAAATGTTTTTCAGATGTACTGTCAGCATACAACAGGGTCAGGTTGAGAGTCTCTATGTGGTCCAGCACTGGACTCTCTGCTTGAGCAAGACCCTCAAAGAAAGGACAGTCTGAAAGGTTCTCCTGCCGCCATACAGAGAGACCGCGGAGAAAGCGGAGCTGTCCTGAAAGGAGCGCATGCGCAAGGTGGGGAGTGACGCAGTCGAGGCTCAAGTGGACATTTTCGAGGGCAGGGAGTTTGGGAGACACCAGTGAGTCCTGGAAGGGATAGGAGGGCTGATCGGGCCCCGATCTGTCTGCAAGATGGAGGGTCTTCAGATGGGGCAGATGGGTTGCCTGGAGGACACTGCCCATCGCTGTTGCGCCCTTCTGCCTGAAGATGACTTGTGTCAAATCCAGACTGCGCAGGGAGGACAGATCTCCTTTTCGGATGGTGTCTGGGAACTGTGTCTGCAATTGGGGGTCTAGTCGAGCCCCATTTAGACAGAGGTGCTGGAGAGACGGGAGCACGTCTTTGTTGAGAACTGAGCACACACAGCTGGTGAGGGAGAGGAAGGCGAGACTGAGGGTCTCGATGCGAAGGGGCGCCTCTCGAGATGCTTCGGCGAGGGCAGAGCAGAGCATCTCGAGGCACTCACCATCGAGACCTGTGTTGTCTAAAATAAGGGAACGGAGATGAGGGAGACGTCTTGTTTTGAGTGTCTGTGCCAGGGGGAAAGCTCGCTCTTCGGAGAGATAATTGCCTGGAAAAAGAAGACAAGAGAGGGGACAGCAGACAGTCCAGAACAGTTTTATGCATTACGTGAAAGGGGGAAAATGCATGGAAACAAAAAAGGCTTGAGAGAGATCGAGTCATTTCACTGAGGGAAGAGAATTGTTCGCGACACTCTTCGAAGTGCGGGATTGCTCCTCGGTATCCGCCCTAGCTCTGCTTCTCAATTTCCCTTCTTTCACTTGGGAGTTGACAACAGTGGACATTGCCCATCCGATCTCTCCGTGTCTCCCTTCTCTTTTCTTCAATGTCTCTCTCTCTGGCGGGCTGACCTTTTAGGTTGAGTGTCTCGAGGGAAGAGGGCAGGGCCGCAAATAGCTCGGCAGCTTCGGATCCGACGCTGTCCTCTGCATGGAGTGTGACAAGAGGAACAGTGGAGGATGAACAGACGAGGGGCACACAGAAAACAAGAAAGACTGTGAGCATTTGTATGGACTCTTTGTTTGCAATGCAGGATGGATACATGTTGATCTCCACACTGCACGTCCGGAGCGAGACTCACTCTCTTTATTTCCCTCCTTGGTCTGATACCAAGAAGTAAGCACAAAAGCCCCTGTTTTTCTCATATTCACTGCAACACACTCACCTGCAAACGTAAGCCCCTTGAGACCTGAACTTCGTCTTCCCTCCCCTCCAGAAGAGGAGCTTGAATCTAAGATAAAGTGTCTGTTCTCGAGTCCAGAAAGGAAACGACAGAGAAGGGGAAGGGATGCGCCCTCGAGGGCCGATCTTCCTGCACACACACACACACACACACACACACACACACACGCACGCACAC
>JAHBMJ010000578.1:40000-44823 GCA_018398765.1 Chromera velia | reverse complement strand
CCCCCCCCCCCTGTGTGAAAGCAGAAACGGAAGAAGAAGAGCGCGCCGGAGCCTCTTCACACCAAGTTGGCACACCGGACACAGACACAGAAACAGAAACAGCAGAACAAGCGAAAGCCAACTCACGAAGGAATGAAGGCGGAGAGGTAATGATGGGTACCTCTGGCCTCGATGACAGAGCAGAAGCCAGTGGGAGAGGAAGAGGAAGCGCAGCTCCCCCCCCTCCTCCTGTTGGAGTTGACATTTCCCTGCTTCCTGATGCTGCTCCTTCTTCTTCTTTGTCCAATTCGCGGTCTGGTGTGGGTACTGGAGAAGGGCAGTGGGAGGGTACTGGAGGAGGCAAAGAAAGGGGCGCAAGAGGACAACGGGGGCAGAGAGCAGAGAAAAAGGAGACGCCGCTGCGTCTTGCGGCTCTTGCGGAAATTCTCCGAAATTCCTTGTCCTCGTCCGACGCGGGGGTGATCAGCAGCCTGGTGGCTGAGGGAGAGGCAGCGAGGGAAAGGGGAAGGGGAGAGGAGAAGAGGGGGAAGATTTTGGCAAAGAGTGGTCTGTCAGAGTTGGGTCGCTCATCTGATTCTCCTGCTGCTGCTGGTGGTGGTGGTGGTGGAGGGAGTGGAATGGCTTCAAGCCCCAGTCGGATGACGACAGAAGGAGCAGAGGAGGCAGAGAGCAAAGTGTGGAGGAGGAAGGGGTTGTTGGACGTTCCCCTGGTCGTCTGGGCAGTCATCCTGGATGCCTTCGCCATCATCTTCTGTTTCTCTGTTGGGACCCTCATCATTGTGGTGGTCAGTCAGTCAGTCAGTCAGTGACTCATCACCGTCCTTGTTCTCTCCTCCTCTTCCACAGTCCGGCGGTGAACAGAGCCTGTCTGTCTGTCTGCCTCCATGCCTGCATGCCTGTCTTCGGAATGAAAGGAAGAGAAAAGGAAAGAAAGGACGATATAGTCTGTCTGCCTGCCTGCCTGCCTGTCTGCCTGCCTGCCTGCCTGTCTGCCTGCCTGCCTGCCTGCCTGTACATTTTGTCTGTTATGTACATGAAGAAAAGAAGGGAGAAGAAGAAACATATAGTCTGTCTGTCTGTCTGTCTGAAGAAAAGGAGGGAGAAGAAAAGACATATAGTCTGTCTGTCTGTCTTGTCTGTCTGTACACGAAGAACAAAAGGGAGAAGAAGAAACATACAGTCTTTTTGTCTCTCTCTCTCTCTCTCTCTCTCTCTGTGTGTGTGTGTGTGTGTGTGTGTATGTGTGTGTGTTTGTACAACCCATGCTGTCCCTTGAGTCGCATCCTTGTTTCTCTCACGTACATCTCTCTTTCTCTCTCGCTCTCTCTCTCTCTCTCTTACACACACACACATACGAAATTATACATAAATGTCTCTTCTCTCCCTCCTGCAACATCGACAATCCCCTCTGGATTTCCACGGGTCCCCTCCCCTTACGGCTGTCGACCGAGCCTCCCATCCCTCCCGCCGCCCGTGTCCCTCCCAACATTCAATTCTTTCTTTCCTTCCGACCCGATAAAGCGACTGGAAGCACAGCCCAGGAACTGTGAGGCAGCGGCGTCCTCATCAGGCAAGGGTGAAGGGTGTTGTCCCTGCCCGTGTTGCTCTGACCGCTGCTGCTGCATCCCTCCTGGCAAGGCGCCCACACGGCAGGAGCTCCTTTCTCCTCGAAAGGGCCACACCAACCAACACAGCAAGAACAAGAACCCCGTCGGTCCAGAGGGAGGTTCACCCTTACCGGGAGGTATACAGATTCCTATGCGCTCTCCCCCCCTTCCCCCCTCCCCCGGACTTGGAGGAGGAGGGGGAGCACGTCCCCTGTCCCCCTTCTCCCCTCTTTCCCTCCAACGCGACAACCGACTCTCACCACAACGCTGGAACCTCCAGGAAGGCAGGGGAGGGGGATTCACAGCGCAACTCACCGAAGCCGAGAGGCGGCGTGCCGAGAGGGAACAAGAAGAGCCATCGTCAGACTGAGCGATCGCGTTGAGTCGAGTCCGTCCGTCGGAAGGTTGGTTCCTTCGTTCGTTCGTTCGTTCGCTTCGTCTTTCATCTTTTATCTTTTATCTTCTTGTTTCTGTTCAGCGGTCGGGTCTGTCTCTCTTTCTTCCTCTGGGTGAATAATGGGATGAGAGATCAGAGCAAAGCAAGAAATCTTTCGGGCTGTCAAGCACAAAATCTATCTGCGAGGGAAAATTTGGCCTTGTCTGTTTGCTTTTTGTTATGTCTTCGACTGCTGCACTGACAGCTTTTTTTGGCGGGTATTGTTCCCCCCACAAAAGAAAAAGTATACCTGCGATTGGTCTCACTGGACACGTTTTTTTCTCTCCACCTCTGCTTGTCCTTTTTCTTCGCCGCTTGAATTTTTCTCCTCTTGCAGCTCTTCTCCTTTCTCCTTTGGCGTGCGCGAAAGATTGAGATGAAAGGAGGAAGCAGTCCAATGGGTGCACCAATGAACCCTTGCATGCTCTTTCAATCGCTGATGTACGCATTTGCTCCCTTTGTTTCTCTTTCTCTCCGTCTGCCTGACTCTTCTGACCAAACCGAAGACAAAGAAGGGAAAAAAGAGGTATGATCGTGACTGTACAAGACTTGTCCGAGGTGCTACTTCCGTTTCTGTTCCAAGAGGGGAGCACCCAAAGGAAGAAAAAGACAAATGACGTGCGCTTCCTGTCTACTCGTCCGCCCGTCCGTCCGTCGTTTTCATCTTGTCATCCCCAGATTTCTTGTGCGCACATTGGTCGAGAGAATGAATGCAGAGAGAGAGAGAGGGAGAGAGAGAGAGAGAGAGGGAGGGAGGGAAGGAAGGAAGGAAGGAAGGAAGGAGCCAGAAAGAGAGGCCGCAGCTCGCATTGTCGGTCTGTTGGTCGGTCGGTCTGTCAGGCCCCCTGGCTGTCTCACCAGCTGGTTCCTCTCTGTCTACCGGTCCTTGAGAGAGAGAGAGAGGGAGACAGACAGTCAGACAGACAGACACAGACAAACCGACCAACCGAAGCATACATATCCTCAGACGGAGAGACGGAGAGACAGGTAGAATTAAGGAAAGAAAGAAACAAAGAAAGAGAGAGAGAGAGAGAGAGAAAGACGAAAAGAAAGAAAACCGCACGTCTTTTGTCCTGCTGCTTCCTCCTGTTGCAGATCCACAGACAGTCGGCGCGACAGGCGAGAGAGAGAGAGAGCGAGACAGAGAGCACATCCTCAGAAAGAGGATCGATGTGAGAGTATATGATACATCTACACGGAGAGCGACAGCCCTGCACTGCTGCACGGCCCCGGTCAGTGCGGTGTCAGAAATGCGCTTTCTTCCTCGGTTTCCGGTCTCTTCCCTTTCTCCCTTCAATCCCGGAGAAAATTAAGGCCTCGAGGGTTCGCACCTGTGGAGTCTCTGATCGAGATGAGGGCTTGTCAGAGCTGGCTCGGAAGAATTTCGTGCCTGATCCTTTGTGTCTTATTATGAGCCAAGATTGTTTCGTTCCTCGGCAAGGAAGATCGAGAGCATACTTGATTCATATACAGTCGATCCATCCGTCGAACTGCGGCTGTCGGGGCTTGACAAAAGTGTACAAGAATTCGATCGAACCGACCGGATGTACCGACGCTGGTTGCTCAGTTGACGGCGAGGCGTGATGCGAAGATCTTCATTCGAGCATTGATCGAATGATGCATATGACCATGCATGCACTTCTCGCTACCACTCTGAAGCACCAGAGTCGTGACAAGATGGTCCAGACCGGGTTGCAGCTAGGGTTGCAGGGAGTGCCAGGGACCTGCTTGCAGACATCTTTTGAATGACGTTGTATTGCGTATTATGCGTAGTCGTAAAAAAAAAAAAAACTATAGACACTACTAGCTAGACTAAACAATAAATTGCCGTGTGTAATAAACATTTTTATTAAAATTATATATGAATATAAACGAAATTTTACTACAAGCTAGATTATACAAGATACTATTACATTGTTCTTGACAGTCCATTTATATAGTGGTCCGTCTTTTAACATGGTCTTTAAGACCAAGTGTTAGGTCCTTCCACAAAATTGACTCTCGATATGACTCTTAAACCATGCTCTGTATCTCTGTTCAATTAAGTTTTTATCTAGCGGCGAGCGCTTTAAAATTCAGCGTACCACTAGGCAACGCACAGTGATTAAAAAAAAAAACTTGAGAAACCTAATCTTTATTATTTTTTTTATGATTATTTTATTAGAAGTGCCAAACATATAACAAAAACGCATCTAACTATAAAACCTACCTTTCCTAAGTTTGCTTAGACCTTTGACCACCAGACGAAAAAAAAAAAAAAAGAAAAAAAAACCTCAACATGTCTATTCTTTCTTTTTTTTACCACTGTGCGTCGCCTAGGCGTACCGCTAGTCTGTAAATTATGTTTCTCTCTACTCCTCTTTTTGTTTAACGTCCACTGGCAAACCGTCTCGCCTACACTTGATCATTAATCACATGTTTGCTAGTCTAGTTGCAGCAAAACTTGTGAGCTTCACTGTGACACAAGAATTTGTGTGTTTCTTAAAGAAACATCATAGCTGAAAAAACACTGTGAGATCACTTTTAATGATAAATGCATTATCCGATAGTAATTGTGCAGAAGGGAGTGTGGAAAGCCACTAGCTAGGCCAGTAGAAAAAGAGATGACACCATGTTCTATACGACAAGGTCGCATGATTCGGGCCAATCATGCAGCTGTCAGAGGGATCATTCGATGGTTTCAAGTTGTTTTTAGAATGAATTGATCAATTGATAGATCACTGGCTCGCTGCCTTCCGCTGCAATGGATCCCATCGACCATTCAGCTCGCTTGTCGAAAT
>JAHBMJ010000578.1:17500-35000 GCA_018398765.1 Chromera velia | reverse complement strand
CTGGGGGAGATCTATATGTATACCTGCGGCCGTTGCGTGTCTCTGTCACTCGCCGCGGAGGAGAAGCACAAGATCAGAAGCCGGTACGTACGTCAGGTACCTCCACTCGAGGCGTCTAGACTGCTCTGCTCAGAAGGATTAGGCTAGTATATGGACAGCTTGTTCGTCAGATTCAAACGGCGCGTCAGTCTGGAAGCTGTCTGCATATGTAAGCCCCATGCATGCAACAAATCATCCACTGACAAAAACATACAAAAACAGCTCGGGTTAGAAAGCTATAGGTGAGTGCCTTGAAATGCTTCGCGAACAATCTCGAAGGTGAGTGCCTTGATTTTCTATTTTTTCCCAATTAATTTATTCAGAATTTTCCCTCATCCCCGTATTAATTTTTCATAAAAAGGTGCATGTCCTTTTACTAAGCAGCAAGTCGCGCCCTTGAGTATAGCTGCGACGCTGTCTACTCTTACTGACTTCCGCACGCAAGGCGCGCGAACTGACTTGCAATAATATTGAAATAAATACCCATTTATATTGATATATGTATACGTACGTATATACGTATATTGCATGTAACATCCGCATGTATATACGACGAAAACACACATATATGCGTAGACGGCCCATGCAGCTGCCATTTCGATCAAGTTCTCCAGTCCACTTGTGGTCCGCAAGTTGTGGAGCGGCCACTTTGCATGAACAGAAGAGCTGTTGAAAAGACGAACCTGGTGCATGACTCTCGCAGTTCTTGGCTCGTCTCTGCAATCAAGGAGTTTGCATGCAAGGACGTTTTTATTAGTAGCTGAATGCACGGGACATGATCACGCTAACCAAAACTCCCAGATTCCAGCCTTCATTTCTCGGGTGCCCCACAGTGCCTCCTGAAGTTGGCCCGGGCGCCTACAACGTCAATGCCAGCGACTCCCCTCATACTGCCGATGCGGGTACAACAGCGAAGCCAGTCAACCAGCTGGCTCCGTTTGGTTCCTTCGTCAGAAAGGACCTTGGGCCTGCAGAGACTCTTTCCAAGGCCCCTCTGCCAGGCCCGGGCGCCTACAAAATATCTGGCACCTCTGCTCTGCTTGGCGGGCACCCCGCCCGACACAGCAGTAAGATCGGCGGGCCATCAATGGCCTCCCGTGCCCCTCGAATGGCTCCCCTCAACTCCGACGGCCAGTTCACTTTCCAGTGGCCGTCTTCAATCAAGGCTCCTGGACCAGGGGCTTACCTCGAAGACCACGGGCCCAACCGGATCTGCTACACCATACACCCAAAACAGAACAGGACGGATGGGACTGAGGGCAGAGTTCAGGGAAGGGTCGTGCGGCCGGCCCCCTCATTTCCCTCCATCCCTCCCAACCTCAAACGAAAGACGAACTACCCCCACTCTGGGACCGTGTTGAATGGGTCCAACACGAATCCGCGCGATCAGAATGCAGCGGGGGGGGGAAAGGACCAGCAGGCATCCGAAACAGATGCCGCAGCGGCCTTTCCAAGACTCCAACAGGCGAACAGAGTGAAACCGTCGGCCCTCTCTGGGGCAGGCGAAGACACAGCGGGGCCCGGACACTACAACGTTCCTTCACAAATCGGCGGCGGGGGCGGTTCTCCCTCTTTTTCTTTCCCTTCATCTCCCCGGCAGCCTCCGTTCTCTCCTTCTTCGTCCTCTGGAGTCCCCGTTGTCTCTTCTTCTTCGTCGTCGGGCGCGTGTGGAGGGGGTGGGGGGCGGGGGGGTGAGGAGGGAACGCTTCAGAGGGAGAGAGGGACTGCCCCCCCTGCTGACAGCGGAATCCTGGGGAGGGACATTCCGATGCCCCCCCCCGAGTTTCTCCACTCCCAACAGAGCATCAAGGCAGCAGCAGCAGCAGTAGGGAAAGACGCAGCAACAGAGAAGCCAAATGACTCTGCAGTAGAAGAGGGTACAGCCAGGCAAGAAAAAGAAAAAGATCAGACTGCAAAAACAAGAGCCCACCCACTCAAACGCCCCGAGTATGCCGCTGCAGTGTCTGCAACCACGCGCACGGCTGCATTCAAAAGTGCCAGTCGCAGATTTTCGCAGCCCCCTGTCCAGACTCAAGTTCACCTGCCTGACCAGCCTTCCCAACAACAACGCAAAGCCTCATCGGCCCAAGCCGATCCCCACCAGACGACAGTCATCGCACAACCGATTGCCCTCACAGACGCACAAGCCAGCAGACCTGGACCAGGCAGCTACAACATCCCACCACTATTTCTGCCTCCGGACCAGTCACGCCACTTTGCACTGTCTGCGCGGAGGGGTGAGGCGTTCTCTTTTGCAATAGGCGCCCACTCTGACCGTGGAGTGGCTGACTCCGGCACGCTGAGAAGAGCAGGGCAGATGCCGGGGCCAGGCGCATACGGGCAGAACCCTTATCCGAGCACTGTTGCTGCAACGGCTGCAGCGTCAGCCTCTGTGTGTGCGGGTCCGAATTCAAATCGGTGGCGTTGGAAGGACACAAGAGGAGAGCAGCTGCTTCTCTTGAATCAGGAGGGCCAGGTCCCCTTCAGCCAGAGAGACCAGAAGAACAGAATTGCACAAGTGAAAAAAGATCCCAGGTTCGCGTGTGTCTTCGGTGTCCACTCGCCGTCCCTCGCCCTTCTCTTGAAGGAAAGCGGGGGGAGGCCCTTCCACGCATTTCTGACAACCTCCGAGCGTGAGTGTCTGAAACAGGCACCAGACGGTCTTCCGGTCGGCGGGGGGCCTGAGGCCTGTGCGGGCAGCCCTGCGAAAATGACGCTTGTGCAGCGGGTGCAGGAGAAAGCTCGCATAGGTGTGAAGGGTCCGTTTGGGTCCGTGACGGATCGCTTTCATGGGCAGAGAGAGAGGGCAGACGAAGAGACACAACCCGGACCTGGGCGGTCAGTCGGTCTCTCTCTCCTTTCTTTCTTTCTTTCTTTCTTTCTTTCTTTCTTTCTTTCCTTCCTTCTTCCTTCCTTCCTTCCTTCCTTCCTTTCTTTCTTTCTCTCTCTCTCTCTCTCTCTCTCTCTCTCGCTCCTGCTTCTTTCTTTGTCTCTCTCTCTCTCTCTCTCCCCCTTTCTCTTTCTCCCGCTGTTTCTTTCTCCCTTTTTCTCTCTGTCATTCTCCCTGTTAAATGTGTGTGTGTTTTCGACTTTCTCTCTTTCCTTCTCTTTTCTGGACTTGTCCTTTCTCTCTCTGCGTACTTACCTTCCACTGATTTATTTCGCATTCCCTTGAGATTGTTCTCATGGTGCATTTTGTTTTTGTTTGTCTGCTGAAATGATTGAACGGTCGAGTTCCATTCAAATGATCGATCGATCATTCAATTGACTGAATTGAACTGAACGGATGGATGCAGGTACGATCCCTTCCCGACGAATGCCGAGGAGCCAGCAGACCCAACAGAGAAACCCTCTCGTGCCTTCATGCCGGGGCCGCACCGTCTCAAGGGTCGCAACAGGGCCCCCTTCCACAAAGATCCGTTCATCGCCTTTGTGGGTAAACAGAAGGGACCAGGGCCCGCAACGTATTCGCCCAAACTTCTCACAGAAGTCTCATACACTTCCCCCTTCAGACAGAGAAGGGTCCCCCCCCCTCCCTTCGGGACTTCTGACAACAGAGACGGATGGGCTCCTGCCAGGGCGGGAGAGGAGCCGGGGCCCGGAGAATACTCAGAGGCTCTTCCGCCTCCGCGCCGAAAGGACGTGTCCGACCGGGTGCGGCCCTTTTTGGAGGACGCGCGACGTTTTGGACAACCTGGGCCGCGGGTACAGGCTCAGGCGGTGGCAGGTTTAGGTCCTGCAGCGGCTCAGGAGTCCTTGAAGAGAGAGGACACTGCGGCTGTTGGCCTGTACTCCCTCGCACAGCCGTTGGAGAAAAAGAGCTTCAACGCTGCCCTCAACGAGCGATTGCCCGCGAGGGAGTTTGAAGGGCACCGGTAAGTACGCCTTCTTTTTTCATTCTTATTTCTCCGACCATTTTTGGTGGCATCGCCTTCTCTTCTGTGCGTTCGCGTTCCTCTTGCAAATGGAAAAGGTCTCTCTCCGTTTTTTCACGATAAGAGAGGGGGGAGGGGGACCCAGGTGAGTTCAGGAGGCGGAAAGAAGGCCTTCGTTGACAAAGGGGTCCTTCCCCCCGTATCTTGTTGAGAGCCAGCGGAAGAAGAGAGAGACCAGTCTGGAATGCAGCAGTCAAGCGTTGCTCTGAATGGGCACATTCACATTTTTATACACACACACACACACTCACACACACACACACACACACACACNAGAGAGAGACAGACAGACAGACACTCACACACACTCAGACTCCCTCTCTCGCTCTCTCCTCTCTCCCCCTCTCTCCCTCTCTCCCTTTCTCCCTCTCTCTATCTATCTATTGTTACACGCGCACGCACGCGCACACGCACCCACACCCACCCACACCCACACACACACACACACACGCACACACACACACACACACACACACACACGCACACACACGCACACACACGCACGCATGCACACACACACACACACACACACACACACACACACACACTTGCACACAGACACAAACACGTACACATACACATACACACACACACACACAGCCCCTTCATGCGACGAAACAAGAAAGTAGAGGAGAGAGAGCACAGGAGGTGAGAGAGATCTGCTTAAAATCGGTGCAGCCTTTCTCTCTCTTTCCCTGCTTTTATGTACGAGTGCATGGCTGGTTGGCTTTTTTGCGTTGCACCGGAAAAGAACCTCGCAGTCGCTGATCCCTTGTGACTCCGTCGCTGGCTGTCGGAGGCCTCTCTTCTCTTCAGCGCACTCTCGTCTATCGCAACGTTCCACCCACTGATGATTCGCCTTCACCCATGACGCACGCAGTACTCACTTCATGTCAATCGTTCCCCCACCCCTCCCCCCTGTGTGTGTGGATGTGTGTGTGTGTGTGTGTGTGAGAGAGAGAGAGAGAGAGAGAGAGAGAGTTTGCGTGCTTGCGTCTTCGTGTGCGAAACAGCGAGAACGAGGGTCTGCACATTTGTGTGTATGTGCATGTCTCGGTGAGCGCTGCCTAACGTACGCCTAAATACCTGCTCGCATGCAGATTTGAAAGTTACGCCTCAGCGAAGAAGCGCCTGGGGGCCTTCGCCTCTGCTTCGGAGGCTGCTGAGGATCCCCAGGGAGGAGCGAGTTGATCGATCAGCTCCATGCGGCTGCCCTTGTTGAGCTCTCTCTCTCTCTCTCCCTCCTCTTTTCTGTACGTGGAGGTACAGGCGGAAGGAATCGCCGCGAGTGAAAAAAAGGGAAGGAACGACGTACAGGAGAACGGACCACTTTATGATTAGTTGGAAGATAAAGATCAAAAAGGGGAAAGGCGGGCGGGAAGGGCTAGGGTGGATTACAGTGATGAGTTTCCGATTGTTTTATCAAAGCCGCACCTTGGTAACAAAATAAGACATCGTGGATTCACAATTTTTGGAGGATTATGTGATTGGGAATCAATTCGGCCTCTACGCATGATTTCTCTCTATATATATATACATAATTTTTGTTTTAAAAGCATATACATGACTTGCATGAACATTGACTGCCTGGGGGTCACTAACAGGGGCTAGGCTCCAACGGCTATTATATATAGCCATTCATTCATTTATTCATTCATTCACTTATTTATTGAATTTTATTCTTAGATTTATTCATTCATTCATTCACTTATTTATTCTTAGATTTATTCATTCATACATTCATTTGCATATATATAAACGAATATACAAAATATATTGGGCAGTATGCTAGGTACCATGGTACATTGGTACTTTTTAATATATATTGATTGATTGATTGATATCTTATATAGTATATATTCTAGTATACATTTTATATTTTATATTCTTATGTAGAAAAAAAAATCTTTTACAGATGCGTTTTGTGTAAGGATGTAAGAACACTCTATCAGAGTCTGCCCTGCTATAGAAATTCAGTGAGTGGCTACTAAAACTATTACTGTAGTGCTTGTTTAGTATTTGTTTCAAAAAATGCTGACTGAATTGTTGTCTCAATCTAAAAACCCGGATCTCTAAATTTTTTCAGCATTTATTGAATTGCTAGTTGAATTGATCACTTAAAGTATAATGCTTAAATAATATTGAATGAATGAGTCAAAATTCAATGCAAAAGTTGTTTTACCTGAAAATTACTGCATTGTGTGTCAATAAATTGATTGGGGGGTACATCAGCATGCACACCTGCCGCCTCATGGCGTTAGGGGTCATGACCTTGATCGATTATTGATCGAAACGAGCGGTCTTGCATCTGAACGCCACCCAATCAGTTAGAGAACGTGAAAACGCATAGGTGCATCTCGGTTTGCAACTCTGCATATCTTTCTTCGTAATTAAGACAAGCAGTTCCAGCCAAGCGGGAAGTATTTTCTCAAGTAGCCGTTTCAGTCATATTCCTTGCCTTCCTCTTCCCCAAGAGTAAATTTGATGAAGAGTTGCGGCACTGCTCGTGCAGCATAAATTGTGGGCGGCTGAGTGTGATCGAGTGGTCTCGAAAGGGCAGGCCTTCGAAGGATCCGGCTGGCTGCCCTCTTGATCGATCGAGTCAAACAACGATCGACAGAAAGATTGCTCTTTGTTGAACGACTGTCTGTACGCATGCGAATGCAATGCGATAATTAAGGGTGCATGCAGGAATACGTGGGGGCCGGGGAGGGAATCCCGGCAGAGAAAGAAAGAAGCATCGGATAGAGGACAGATTTTGAGGCTGAAGGAAGGACATGAAACAAAATGCACGGACCGAAGACAGATTGAGCAGGGCATGCTTTGGATCTGTGCAGCTGTGAATTTATTGTCTTGTTCTCCCTTCGATCATTCCAATTTCTTTGTGCTCTTCGATCACCTCCAATCTTGTCCCTCCCTCCTCTCCGCACCAAATCCAAGCGAATTCATATTTCATTGTACGGCCGGCCCAATTTGGGTTCTCATGCACGAACAAACCAACTCACAACTACGCATGCACGCATTCAGTCAGAGAGCAATCGGCTAAAGGAGAGGGAGGATAGATTGCAATGTGCCCGCATAGACATGCAGACAAAAAGACAGACAGACCCCACATACACGAGAAAAAAAACTGAGGATGGAAAGCATGCCGGTCCGTCTGAAAGCGGGGGAGCGGACACAAACGGATTTCTTCATGTGAGAGAGTGAATCAAAAACTTGTCAGCAAGAACAGGGACACAGGGAGCGACACGAGAGACCCACAGGTACGGATCACGGATGCTCCCGTGCCCCTAGGCAGTCCAGAAAGCAGGCAGTCAATTTCCTTTCTTGAACCAAGTAGGCGTACAGACACTGACTCAGTCGACCGATTTAAACAGCCTGCATCATAGAGAGAAAGACAGACAGGCAGATGAGCAAGACAAGCAGACAAAAAGCTAGGTGCGTGTGGAAGAGGGATCTGTCAACCCATACAAGTGCTGCTGCACTCTCTGGTCTCCGACTACTCTCCCGTTCCATCAATCCTCCCGTGCCGCTCCTTCTCCTTCCTTCCCCCCACCCATTAATTTAATTGTTTGCATTGGGAGAGAATCTCTTCTCTTGGATTCTCCGCAGAGCTTCCTCCCTCCTTTTTTTCTTTCTTTCTTTCTTTCTTTCTTTCTTTCTTTCTTTCTTCATTCCTTTCTTTCTTTCTTTCTTTCTTTCTTTCTTCTTTCTTTCTTTCCTTCCTCGTGTCTTCCGTTCCTCTTCTTGATGCGCCTTGGACGCTTGACAGGCCAGCGTGCAGAAAGAAAAGAAGACGAAAAGCGAAGTGTTCTTTTTTTATCTTCTCTCATCTCAGTCTTTCACTATCATTATGGAGGTCCAAGCTCAAGAAGAGACAAAAGCGCTGCTTTCTTCTTCTATCGATAGTGCGTGCAGGTGCGGTCGGTGAAAAAACCGTTTGAGCCCTTCAAAGTTCCACCCTCACCCCCTCAATAGACTCCCTTTGGATCCCCCCACGCCCTTCCCCCTGCAATCTTTCTTTCTTGTGTCCCTGCCTGTGGCATCGAACACGTGTTTCTCCCTGAAGAGAAAAAGCACGCAGGCTTCTTCTTCTTCTTCTCCCTGTGTCTTTCTTTGCCGAACGGCTCATCAATGGATGAAGAAAAAGATCACCCACCGGTGCATTTCATGCATCCTCTCTTCATTCATTCCCTCGATCAGAATTTGATTTTTGCTTCCCAAGAGGAATCGAGGTCGAGCCTGTTACTTTCCCTCCAATCTCCCGATCCAAACTCCAATTCCTCCTGCAATCTTGCTTTTTCTTTCTCTTTCGCTTTCTCAGGCTGACTTGCCTCCTCTTGTCCCTTCTCCTGACTTGCCTCTTCTTGTCCCTTTTCCGTGCCGCCTCGTGCCAAATGTTCTTGCCCCTTCGTATTCCCAGAGTTTCCCCCAATTTCGCTTTTGTATTCTCTGCCTTTCTTGGTCCTTTTGTCTTCGCCACCCACCCCCCTCTCCCCTTCCCCGTTTTTATCAAGCCCCCAAACTCTCTTCAAGTCTCCTTCACCGACAGGACACGTCTTCGCTACGCCCCCCCTGTGCCAGGCCTCCGGACCCTGCCCCAGCGGACGGTCCCGAAAGTGCCACGCGTGGACCCGAAACGCTCCCCAGCACTCGTGTCCGAGGAACCGGGCGACAAAGCAGAAACCCTCCGTCTCGATGCCGTCAAAACCGTCATGATCCCTGCAAGAGTGCGTGCGTGCGTGAGTCAAGATACAGACAGACAGACAGACAAACAGACAGACAGACAGACTGGCGGGCACGCAAACGACAGAGGCGGAGACGGGAGAGGAAGCAGTGAGGTCAGTTGGAACTCGACAGACAGAAAACATAAAGACAGAGAGACTGGGACGGGCAGCATTTGTGTCAACGCTCACGCATGCTGACGAGGAGCGAGGAAGAGCGACAGAGCCTTTCAGAGGTGGCAAGAAGAGCGAAGAGGAGAAAGAGAAGAAAACATAAGGAGCCCAAAGATGCGTCCAAATGCTGCTAACAGGCGGGAACGAGAGAGGTACATGTGTGAAGCGATACATGAAGCGAACATCAGCTGGCAAAGGACATGACACTTGACCGAGTGACCGACCGACCGACCAATCTGTTCCGACGACGTAGTTTGTTGGCCACACGACCCCCTCTCTGTGGACGTCTGCCCGCACGAACACAGCGGTGCCTCCAATGGAAGTCAAACGGACCTACATGCATGCTTGCATGTACGCAAACATGGGGGGGGAATAGTGGGTGAAAGTCGCAAGGAATATTTACAGACAGGAGATCGAGCTGGAGGGGCACGGCGAGACCGACACACAGAAAGAACGAAAGAACGAAAAAAAGAACGAAAGAACGAAAGAATGAAAGAACGAAAGAACGAAAGAAAAAGAAAAGGAAAGACAGAAAGAAACAAAGAAAGAACGAAAGAAAGAAAGAAAGAAAGAAAGAAAGAAAGGAAGGAAGAAAGGAAGGAAGGAAGAAAGAAAGAAAGAAAGAAAGAAAGAAAGAGAGATGTCATGAAATCAAGAAAGAGCGACAGACACAAAGATAGATGAAAGAAAGGCTCTTCATAGTGAGGGATGTACAGAATGTCAGGAAGGACAAAGCAGACAAACAGAACCAACCCGTTGCTGTGCGAACAGAAGAAGATCAGAATCAAAGAAAGCCCACGGATAGAAGGGACAGACAGCCATTGCTTCCTTCCCTCTCCCCATGACAGAGAGATCTGCAAGTCCTCCCTCCCTCTCTTTTCCCGTCTAGTCACATCACGTACATCGATCGATCAAACTCTTCGCTCCGTGCAGAAAAAGTCGTCCAGACAGACAGACAGACAGACAGACAAGACAGATAGACAGACAAGACAGACAGACAGACAGACAAGTTGACTGCATGCATGGCTGACGGACCAGATCAGCTCCTGTGGAGACACATGCAGGGGCGAGGTCGGAGAGGGTCCAGCACTCGTCGCACCCGGGTGTCCATCTCTCTTCTTCAAAAGTGGACTCCGACTGTCCATGTGCTTCCTCCGGCGACTGCCGTGGCGCGAGTAGACTTTCCTTTTTCCTTTCGATCGTCCCCTTCGCATTGCTCTCTTTTCTTCTTACAGAGGAGGAGAGAGAAATAGAGAAAGGCGCTTTGAAGAAAGAGTGAAGGCGGGCTGCTGCGTTCTCGAAAAAACTTGGCGGTGCCTTTCTGCGACCGTACCAGGCATTCATGTCGTAGCTGTTTGCCCCCAGGTCACCCTCCATTGCTGTGTTCAGCATCAAAATCGAGGCAGCAGACTGCACCCTCGGTCTTTTTCTCTCGTCTTCTTGACTTGCCTCGCCGTGGTGCGACTTCAACTGACCAGTAGAAGTATTTGTCTCATTGTTTGTCTGAGTTGCCGCGCGAAGGAGAAATGAGAGCGCGTTATCGTCGAGTCGGACGATGTCGCCGTCGAGCCAGAATACGAAATCCTCTTTGTCGAGCGCAGAGGAGAGGAGAAAATTCCGAAGAGATGCAAGGAGCTGTCTGCGTGCAGTCTGCAGCTCTCGGTCCGTTCTGTTAAGTCTGGACAGCCCGTTGACCCTGCCGTCTCTGTGAATGAGGGTCCCTGAAGCAAACCCATGGAGACGGATCAAAGAACAGAAACGTCTCCTCATCGCCTGGAAGGCACCCGGCTCGGAGACGAGAATGCCGACAGAAATTCTGTCAGGGGGATGATTTTGACTGGCAATCAACTCGAAGAAATCCTCTAGCTTTCTGTGCTTTCCGAAGTTGCTTTCATCTTTCAGGAGCGTCAAAAACAAAACGGTGGATGTGGACAAGTACCTATCCTCCGAAGAAGAGGAGGCAGAGGAATGCGGGGCCTCCGCAATCTCTCCCGCCTCTCCTCGAGGCCCTCTCTCTTTTTCTTGCCCTCTGTCTGCTGCTGTCATTTTGACACGGGAAAAGGAGCGAAAAATCTCGAGGGGGCAGCGTGCGCCTTCTTGTCTCCTCCCCGAGTCCTGCATGCATTTGACAGAACAAGAACGTGCAAAGAAGGATTGGTGCACACTGTCAGAGTCACCTTTAGAATAGAAAAGCGGAATGGACTGGTGTTAGAGAAAAACCGGACAGAAAAAAGACAATGGGCACCCAAGCGGGTACATAAGAAACCATGCAAATACTGTTCAAGCATAATGTCGGGCGGACGCGAATGGCCATCACTTGGTACCTCGACAAATGGGCACAGATCGAGACAAACACACTTCCTCACACACGCACACACACACGCACACACACACACGCACACACACACACACACACACACACACACACACACACTTACACACACACTTACACACACACTTACACACACACACACACACACTTACACACACACTTACACACACACACACACTTACACACACACACACACACACACACACACACACACACACACACACACACACACACACACACACACAGTCACACGCACGCACGCACGCACGCTCACACACACACACACACGCACGCACGCACGCACACACACACACTTACACACACACACACACACACACACACTTACACACAGACACATACACTCTCTCTCTCCCTTACGCACACTTACACGCACACGCACGCACGCACGCACGCACGCACGCAGAGAGAGAGAGAGAGAGAAGCGGGCTGCTGGTCAGCCCGTCACACCAGCCTGTCGAGGCACTTGCCCATTCTTTTCAATGGCATTTTTTCTCTTTCTTTGAAAAGAAAAGTCTCAGGGGAAACAGAATCTTTTCTTCTCCGGCCGCGTCTGTCTTGTGTTAACCAAAATATTTACCCGGCTGCATGTTCAGATGCAGACTTTATAACATGTTGATGAATACATTAATATATTGATATAAATGCGTCAAGACTGTATGTGCAGCTGTTTCTCTATACCTTCTTGCGTTACGAGGCTCACAGGTGGAGGAAAAATAACTATGTATCACTCAATGCATGAATTGAACTTGAACCTATGGGTTGAACTTGGGAGAGGCAGGCAGGCAGGCAGGCAGGCATGCTGACCGTCGAGGAGAAGTCCTTGAAGGAATGCTTTTCCGATTTCTTTCTTCTTCTCCCCGTGGAGGACACTGTGCCGTCATTGTCTATCACAATGTCTCCCGAATCCAGCACAGCCACAGAGACAGTGGAGGGGCGCGTTTTGGCCCTGAGGGGCCGAAGGAAAGCGCACCACAGGGCAAAGGCGAACGATACAATTTTCATGTCTGCGGTGGTAGTGCCTCGAAGACTGCGAGAGGGCCACCGACAACATGCATATACAGGAGCAATATACCTCCGGCTACACGTTAAAGCGATGAGTGATTGACAGCTGACCATATGTCTGGATTCGAAAGTTACCCTCGAAGCCCGTGCACTGCACTGACTGACTGCATGGAACACAGATTATATAATCCATACATATATACGTACGGTTTGCAGCATTCATGCATGCAAAAGGAGCCCGGTTGGGGCGGGATGTTGCATGGGGGCCCATCGCGAGCCGCGCGGGCCCCTCGGACATCCTCGGACCCCTCCTGAGAGCTCGATTGAAGGGGGCACTCGTTTCAGTCCGTTTTATGCCACGTATTTCACGGGGAGAACCTTCAGAGAGACCGTCTCGATTGTGAGGCGAACAGTTTACACTGCGGGACCTTGCTTTGTACAATTTGAAACGGTAGTCGATATATTAATATATATCTGATCGGGAGCTTGAGACGGTACCGCTGACGAGACGATCGTGCTTCGCGGCCACAGTTTGCAAGACCCGCCACAGTGCCCAAATGGACGCAGTAATGTGGCGCACAGTGTCCGACTCTCAGAAGACGTTAAATTCCTCGGATGCTGAGAGGCAAATCGATGAACAAGGACAGAAAGGTGG
This sequence comes from Chromera velia, assembly GCA_018398765.1. Classification (NCBI taxonomy): domain Eukaryota; family Chromeraceae; genus Chromera; species Chromera velia. The sequence continues at coordinate 22,118 of JAHBMJ010000578.1, read as the reverse complement.
TCCCTTTGTGCTGGACCTGCTCGAAGAGAGGAATGCCCTCGCAATCGCCTCCAAGAGGGATGCTGCGGCTCTGGACGGTTCTGTTTTGTCTCAACTGCACGACCCTACAGCACAAGGACCCCATTCCCACACCATGAAGGGACCATCAGGTAGGCACGCTCCCTTTCCTCCAGATCCTCCTGACGGACAAGGGCTCCTTGGGGCCTCTTCGTCCTTCTCTAGACGTTTCTCCTCAGCTTCCAGAGTGTCTTCTCTGACCAAGGCAGAAAGGTTCCAATCGGACACAAACAAAGAGAATCGGTTGGGCATGCCGTCCCTCTCTTCGAGAGATGCAGCTGAAGAGGCGACTCTGGACGTGCGGTGCGACCCTCTGTTCCTCCGCAGCGCTCCCGCCGCCACCTCAGGGTCCGAATTATCGGAGACGGCTTTGCGAAGAGAGGCGGGCACCGAAGCGCCCAAACGGACTTTTCCGTTCCAGTCGCACCGCAGAGAGGCTCCATTCCCCCAACCACCAAGCCTTTCGAGTCGCAGCGAAAGAAAGCAAAAGCAGCACCCTGATGACGACTGTTTTGGAGTTCAGCACCACCACGGGCTGAGTGCGAGTCACGTAGACGGAGAGAGAGGAGGTCTCTGGGCGTCAAAGAGACCGAAGAGGCTTTTGGAGTCCCAGCGGCTCCCTTCCTGTTCTTCCTCTTCCTCATTTTTCCCTCTTCACCCAGAGAGTGGGAGGGAGAGGGAGAGAGACAGAGTGCCAATGTCGCTTCAGCAGACAAGGAGCAGAGGTTCATTGGCATCTGCTGGTTCCGTTCTCCTCCAGACACACAAGGAAGGCGTTCACATGATGGACAAGGGCAGCAGAGGAGGACCACCGCCACCACCACCACCACCAGCAGCAGCAGCAGCAGCAGCAAAAGAGGATGAGGAAGAGGATGAGGACCTTTGGGGACTAGAAGAAGTCGTGCTGTCTCCCTCCTTCCAACACACGCACACACACATGCACACGTACGCAAATTACCAACGGCCTCTGGTGGATCTTCGACAACCCTCTGCTCCTCTCCATGCCTCTGTGCATCCTCTGCCTGTAGTGCCCTCCAGCAACGCTCATTTTCCCCTTGGCCCTCCTGGCCTCCCCCTTCCTTCTCATTCTCCTTCCTTTTCTCATTCTCATGCTCCCTTTGAGGAAAGGTCTGCCCCCCCTCCTGTTTCCATTGCGGGTTTGGGGGGACCCTCAGGGGCTTCACTTGACTCCGGCGTTCCGGCGTCCCTCTCTCTTCCAGTTGCTGTCTCACATCCCCCTCCGCCTCCTCCTCTCACCACCGCCTTTCCTCTTCCTATTCATGGCAGGAGTTGTTCACAGAGAGGACAGGGCGGGGGACAACGGCAGGAATTTAGGCTGCCGGCAGGAGCAGCACCAACAGGAAGAGATGCGCAGTCGAACCCACACCCGCACTCGCAGTGCCACCCCCCCTCTGTACAAAGACGAGCACCCCCACCCCCACTCCCCCACACTCACGCAACCCCCCACTCGGACCCAAAGGAGCCAAGAACGCAGACGACAGTCAGGGGGTCAACGGAAACAGAAAAGGAACCTCTAGCCCCACCGCCAAGGAGGCTTCAAGGAGAGACTACTGCTATCTCTTCATCTCTGCTTTTCAAAAGACTCACAACGGAACAGCAACAGGTCTGTGAGTGATGTCTGTCTGTCCGTTAGTGCGTCACTCTCTCTCTCTATCTCTCATTCTCCGCCTACCTCTGTCCGTCTGTCTGTTGTTTTTATAAGAGAAGGAGGGAAAAGAAGACGCCAATTTGTCTGTCTGTCTGTCTATCTGTCTGTGTGTCTGTGTGTCTGTGTCTGTGTGTGTGTGTGTGTGTCTGTCTGTCTGTCTGTCTGTCTGTTTATCTGTCTGTCTGTCTGTCTTCTGATTCTGCTTCTAGCGGCATCCCCCACCCAGCTTCCGCGCACGACCAAGAGCATCAAAACCCGCCCCCTTCAGAACAGGAATTCTGAGAGAGGGAAGAGGTTCTGGAGAAGGTTTTCGGCCCCTCCAGCACCGTCGCTCTTTCCGTATGGGACTTTGAGAGTTTCGTTACCGCCGAAAGAGTCCTCCCGCAAGATACGAAGACACAGCGTCAGAAGAATCCCCCTCCGCAGGCCCCCCCCCCCACACCCCCACCCCTGTCTAAAGACCATGACGGTGCCGGTCCCCGCGTGCAGTTTTCTTTCTTTTTTTCTTTTTTATTTGTTGGTTTTTCTTGTCTTGTCTTCTTTTCTTCTCTTTCTTGTCTTGAGTGGAACCAGCAGAGGATTCGCGTGTGAAACCAGTGGTCACGTGAAAGTCTGTCGGGAGGTGGAGAGGCAAGGGGCGCTTAACTCTCACCTTTCGGACCCCCTGCCCACGCTGTTTGATTGTTGGTGCTGTTCTTTTGTCTTTGTTTTTTCTTTCTCTTTGTCTGTTGTGCTCATGAAGAAAGGGAGGGAGAAGAAGAAGAAACATATAGTCTGTCTGTCCGAAAGAAAGGAAGCGATTCGGAAAAAGTGAAGTGAAGAAAAGACGATATAGTCTGTCTGTCTGTCTGTCTTAAAAGAAGCAAGAAAAAAACAGAAGAGAATGAAGGAAGAGCAAAAGGAAAAGAATAGCCTGTCTGTCTGGAAAAAGAAAGCAACCATACAGTCTGTCTGTTTCTTTCTCTGTGTCTCTCCCTCCCTCTCTGTGTCTGTGTGTTAGATGACGATGAGTTGAGCGGGGGAAATGCACATGTGCACTCACGTTGTCTGTCGGACTCCGATTCCCTCCCTCCTTTCTCTTTCGTCTCTTTCCTTTCCTTTCCTTTCCTTTCCTTCTCCGCTTGCTGCATGGGCACTCTGGGAAGGAAAAGATTGCAATCTGGAGACATGCAGGGCTAAAATAATGAAACGGAGAAGCAAGCAGTTTAGTGCAAAAAACCATCCTCAAAGCATTCTCTTCCCACCTTCCCTTGCCCTGTTCTCTCCTCTCCCCTCCCTTCCCCCCGTGTCCTTTTCTCTTCGGTAGCGTGAGTGAGGGAGAGAGTCCGACCCCCTAGCTCTGTTTTTTTGCGCAATAACCCACTGGTCCTTTCTCTCCTGCTTCTTTTCTACCGGCTTCCTTTTTTCTCATTCCGTGTGCTTCTAAGAGAGGGAGGCGAGCGGGATAGAAGACAACAACACCGACCGACAAACAGACAGCTCTAGAGGCGTATTTGGACGGACACGTGCAGAGACCAATTCACAAAAGAAATAAACGTTTTGTTTGTTCGATTCAATCGAATTCAATTGATTCGAATTGCAGGTGGTGGATGCAGATCCCTGCAGTAGGCTGATGGTGGTGGCAGGTCCCGGGTCCGGCAAGACGACAGCGACCACTGCACGCATCGTTCGCATGTTTAGGGTACGTGGGTCGGTGTCCCTCTGTGTGTGTGTGTCCCTGTGGGTGTCCCTGTGTGTGTCCCTCTGTGTGTGTGTGTGTGCGTGTGCCTGTGTGTGTGTGTGTGTGTGTGTGTGTGTGTGTGTCCATGTGTGTGCGTGTCTGTCTGTCTGTGTGTGTCCGTGTGTGTCCGTCTGCGTGGTTTTCTTTGTGAATGTGTATGGGGTCTTTTCTGGTGCTTTCTCCTCCATCTGTGGTGAGCGGACAGACAGGAAGGGAAGGAGGCAGGCAGGCAGAGATGACGCGGTTCCGGACGTAACATGAATACACCAAATCTTCAACGGACTTCTGTCTATTTTTCAGTCGGTCAGTCGCTCGGTCAAGCAAGAATGCAAAAAACACGACGAAGGAAAGGCAGAAAGAGAAAAACAACAAGCGATGCAGAAGTCTCCCTGTCGATCTTTCCGTTGGTCGCGTGTCTGCAGGAGGGATGCCGGCCGATTGCCGCGTTGACGTTTTCGAAGAAGGCCGCAGAGGAACTGAAGACCCGAGTCGCACAGGAGCTGGCGGTGGCCTCTTCTTCTTCGTCCTCCTCCCTTTCCGCTTCTCTTCGGGGTTTTGGTCTGGGAGGAGTGGACGGAGTGGCGGGAGGGGGAGGCAGCGGCAGGAGTGCGGTGGATCGAATCGAGGCACTCACCCACACCATGAGAAGGGGCATTGGCGCGGGGCCAGGTCGGTCAGACTGCACATTGGTGCGTGCATGCACCTGCGCGAATCCGTCTATCGATTCATTCATCCATCCGTCCATCTATCCGTCTATCCATGCTTGTGCAATACGACGATGCATCCATGAATGTGGAGGTCGGCCCTTCTCGTTCTTTCTATCCCTATTTTTTTGTGTTAATTGCTATGGTTCACCCACCCCATAGTACCCATGCATGTGGACACCCTCTTCTCTTCTCTGCGCACGCATGAAGGCGATTCGTGTGGTCTCAAAGGAAACCTAACATCAGAGCCCCTTCTGACGTTTCTCATCCGCTAGGCAAATGTGCAACCAACGGATTTCACGTGAAAGGGACACGCCGACCCTGTCAGGCAGGGAGGCAGGGAGAGGGAAGGAGGAAGAGCAAGAGACACGACCGCGCACGGAAAGGAGAGAAAGAGCGACAAGACAGGAGTCACCGTCTGTCATCTACTTATCTATCTATCTATACATCCCTGTCTGTCTGTCTGTC
>JAHBMJ010000578.1:0-12500 GCA_018398765.1 Chromera velia | reverse complement strand
GAAGTATGTGAGTCAGTGACTGACTGAATGAATCACTAAATGAATGAGTAAATGAGTGATTGCGTTTGTGTTTCTACGTGTTCTTGTGTCTTTGACTGAGGTGTGTGAGTCCGTGAGCGTGTGAATGAGTGAGAAAATATTTGAATTGGTTAGCGAGGGATTCATTGTTTTTTGTGTTTGTGTGTGCGACCAAGAGCATGCAGCCCGCGGTCCGCTGTCTTCCCGACGCCTCACGGGAGGCATCCTTCCTTGGAGAGGAGATCCTCAGGCTCCGTAGAGAGAGAGGTCTTGGGTGGGGAGAATTCGGGGTGATTGCTCGGTCGGTCAGTCTCTTTTGCTTTCTTCTTGGAAATGAAATTATGAATAAATTGACTCACTGAGTGAGTGAACGTTCTTCCATCAGTCGGGGCGAAAAGGGACAACGAAAGAAGGAAGAAACATCATCGAAGGATATCTCGCCGGTGCATCGCTAGCGCATGCAGTAGCCATCTTCCTTCCTTCCTTCTTTCTTTCTTTCTTTCATTCATTTCAATTCAAGGGGTGAGCGTCACGCAAAAGCTCGCTCAGAAGACGCCTGGAGGAAAGAGCATCTCCTTTGATTCAGTGACTCGCTATATCAGGCACAAGCGGAAGAGGAAAGGGAGAAACAGACACTCACACACGCGCACACACACACACACACACACACACACACACACATGTACACATATGCACACAGGGCTTCACGAAAAAAAAAACCTACAAAGTTCTGCAAAGAACAGAGCTTCACTGATCGACCCACCCCTCCTGTTTCCTCACTAGACCCATCTCTTTCTCTTCTTCCACTTTCAGAGAGAATGAGTGTGTCCCTTCTTCATGCAAAAGTGAAGAAAGGTTAACAAACAACCAAGCGCCTCTTCCTTCCTTCCTTCCTTCCTTTCTTCCTTCCTTCCTTCATTTTCCTCCAAGGCGCTCCCAGACGCCCCCCTCCATGCAGACCGCTTCGTCTTCGTTCGTTCCAACACAATCAATCTCTGTAGCGGTGTCATGTGGGTTCATGTTCTGCCTGCAGTGGTTCTCTTCTCTATCGAAAGAAATGCTTTTTTGCTGCGTGTCTCTGAATTGATTTTGTACCTCTGCATGTCCTGAAGCATTGGTCTTCTGCGCGAGCTCTCTGTTTTTTTCTGTCTCCATGCCTGTTTTGCTTTCGCCTGTTTCCCTTCACCGCATGCAGACCTGCTGAAAAAGTGCTGCTTCAACTTGTTTGGTTTTCGTGCTTTCTTTCTTTTGCAGGACGAACGCTGTTTTGCGTTTTCTGAAGGCGCGGCTTGAGTCTGGATTGATCGGTGGCGAGCGAATCCCGACCTCTCTCTCCTCTGCTGCTGCACGAAAGGAAATGTTGAAAGCCAAAGGCAAGGGGGGGGGGTCGAGCGGTGTCGATCTGTTCAAACGGCCTGAAGTTCTCGACGTGCTTGCGTACGTTCGGCTGGTGCTTGACCCCTGTCACTGCGGCTCGTTTGTTCGGGTATTCAACAAACCGAAAAGAGGCCTCAGCTTTGCTTTCATTCGACAGCTCGGTCAGTCAGCCGTCTTTCTTTCGGGGGGGCTTTCCTTAAGTGTGTATTTTTTTTGTTTGCTCTGCATGCCTTCATCTTACCCTCTTGTCAAGTGCCGTTTTCCCCAGAGCATTCTTCCCTTCCTTCTTCCTTTATCCATCCATTCGCGTTGATGGAAGCAGATAGAATGATGAATGGATAGGAAGAGCGGGGGAAAGAGAACATTACCTTCAAGAGGAACTGGAAACCACATACATACACATACAACACACATACGCACACGTGCACCCTCACTCACATGCAGAAGCGACCACATACAACAGCGAATGAAGGGAGAGAGAGTCGAAAGCGCCCCATTAAAAAAAGAGAATGTAAGAACAATGCAGAGGCACTAGAAGAATCGTCCACCGATCCACCGCAGATCGAGAGGCAAAGGAGTTTCTTTCTTTCTGTGTTTTTTTTTCTTTTTTTCTTTTTTTCTCTGATTGGCAGAAACACAATCAAATTGATTGCAATGTTGGTTTCGGAATAAATTAATTGCAGAATCTCGCGGTGCCAAGGTCACACAAGCAAAGCGCACAGCGTCGCCCCTCGACGGTTCCTCCGTCCTCCCTTCGAAAATCCTTCAAGACCTCTCCACCTCTGCATTTGCATTGAATTGCCTTCCTCTTCCTCTTCCTCTTCCTCTGTCTCGACATCAGGAGGGGAGTGAACAGGAAAAAGTTCAGCCTGCGTGCCCTTTCGCTCTCCCTTTCCAAACTGCATCATGGCGTCTCAAAGAAGCCTCTGAGGAGGAGAAGCGCAAAGCCGCTCCCTCTCGTTCCCCTTTGTCCTACACAAACACTTTCCAGTCAGATCGTCTCGCTGCACCGTCGTCTTACCTTTCCGTTCTCTGTGGGTGGCTGGAGGCCTCAGCAGAAGAGAACTCGAACACCCTCCGTCCGACTGGGGACGCAACGACTTGCCTGAAGGCTTCGGAGTTCGTTGAAGTGATTGGCCGTCTCCAAAGGAAATTGCAACAGGTGGGCAGGCAGGCAGCACGGTTGCATGGTTGCATGAAGAAGGGCAAAGCAACCTGCTTGGGTCGCCTTCTAGTCAAAAAAAGCGCTTTCTGTGTGAAGATGCCAGGCTCTGTGTGTGCTCCCCCGTTACTCAAGAAGTGAACGAACAAGGCAGCGATGGTCGCCATCCGTTCCTGCTTGCCTATATGCGTTTTGTGTGACAATTGTTTCCTTTTCTCTTTTGCTTCTTCCTTCAGGAAGAAAAGGAAAGAAAAGACATACGTTGGCTTGAGATCGCCTGTAAGCAAGGCACGCTTATTTCTTCATTTCAACTTTTTTGTATTCTCTCGATCTGACAACAGTGGAACTTGTGCTCGCCATTCCTTTCCTTTCCATGACCTGCGGTGCGTCAAAAGGTGGGCAGCTTTTGGGATGGTGTCAGCACGACAAGACCGTGCATCATTCATCGAATGAATGAAATGCCCTTTCCTTTCCGCAGCCGATGGGAGCGAAGGAGGCGCTGAGTCTGGTCATCAGAGAGACCGTGGCGCCGTCCTTTTTGCTTTCGCTTTCGCTTTCCTGTACTTCCGATCCCGGTTTTGCTCCTTCTTCCTCTTCCTGTGCTGCGGATGGCGACGGAGACGGGCAGAGGGAAAGGGAACAGCAACAGCAAGGGGGGACTGTAAGGTGGGAAGAGTACAAAAAGTCGGAAGAGGAATTTTCTTCCCTCAGGGCGCTCTGTTGGGCTGCAGAAGACTACAGAGCGGCTTCGGCCTCTGCTGCAACAGTCAGTGGGTTTGGGAATTCGGGAGTGTGTGTATGTGTGTGTGCGTGTGTGTGTGTGTCTGTGTGCGTGTGTGTGTGTGTGTGTGTGTGTGTATGTGTTTGTGTTTGTGCGTGTGTTGTGCGTGTATGTATGCGTGTGTGGCTACGTTTGTGTAAAGTCTATGTGTGCGTGTGTGTGTGTGTGTGTGTGTGTGTATGTGTGTATGTGTGTGTATGTGTGTGCGTGTGTGTGTGCGGTGTGCGTGTATATGTGTGCGTGTGTGCATCTAAGAAGAAGACTTCTCACTCGATTAGGTTTGAACTCCTTACGAATTTTCATTTGAACCACCAGGAAGGAAAAGACCAAGACCGGCATGTGCTGCATGATCCTGGGATGCTCATGCATGAAGCAGCCTCTCTCTCTTTTCTCTTCCCATCCCATGGAGGGGTTGCATGGGTTGAGGTGCCTCTCTCTCTTTTCTCTTCCCATCCCATGGAGGGGTTGCATGGGTTGAGGTGCCTCTCTTCCCATGGAGGGGTTGCATGGGTTGAGGTGCCTCTCTCTCTTTTCTCTTCCCATCCCATAGAGGGGTTGCATGGGTTGAGGTGCCTCTCTCTCTCTTTTCTCTTCCCATCCCATGGAGGGGTTGCATGGGTTGAGGTGCCTCTCTCTCTCTTTTCTCTTCCCATCCCGTGGAGGGGTTGCATGGGTTGAGGTGCCTCTCTCTCTTTTCTCTTCCCATCCCATAGAGGGGTTGCATGGGTTGAGGTGCCTCTCTCTCTCTTTTCTCTTCCCATCCCATGGAGGGGTTGCATGGGTTGAGGTGCCTCTCCTTCTTTTCTCTTCCCATCCCATGGAGGGGTCGCATGGGTTGAGGTGCCTCTCTCTCTTTTCGATTCCCATCCCGTGGACCGGTTGCATGGGTTGAGGTGCCTCTCTCTCTTTTCTATTCCCATCCCGTGGACCGGTTGCATGGGTTGAGGTGCATTTCTCTAGTCAGATTGCTTACAGCTTCGATTCTCTTTCTTGAGGGGGCGGGTGAAGATTTTCAGACATTGATTGTACGGCTCGAAAGAATTAAACCCTCCTGAGAAGAGGTGAGGGAAGGGTGATTCCCCCATCACTCCGGCCTCTTGTCCTCCTCCTTCCGTTTGATCCGCCTTCCTTCCTGCATGCCTCGGAGCTTTGAAGGCACCTGCTTTCTCTCTCTGATCGAGTCCGAAATGAATCGCGGCGGCATTGATTCAGCCTTTCGTTCTTTCTTTCTTTTTTTTTTTTTTTCTTTCTTTCTTTCTTTCTTTCTTTCTTTCTTCCTTTCTTTCCTTCCTTCCTTCCTTCCTTTTCTTTTCTTTTCTTTTCTTTTCTTTTTTCTTTCTTTCTTTCTTTTTTTCTTTCTTGCAGGGGTGCGTGTCTGCTTCTGCCTACCACGGGACTCACAGCGCCTCTGGTCTCTTCTGTTTGGCCTCTTTCCTTGCTGACCTCGAGGGCGGGCTCTCATCCCTCTCAGCAGGGGGGGCGCAGAGGGCAAAACAGAGTGTGGCCCTTTCCACCGTCCACCAGGCAAAGGGACTGGAGGTCTGTCTGTCTGCTTTTTTCTGTGTGAAGGAAAGAAAGGAAAAGAAGCAGCATATGGTCTGTCTGTGACTTTTCTGCGTATGAAGACGCGGACGCTGGCAGACAGGGAGGGTTTTCTGTTTTTTTTTTTTTTTCAACTCTCGTGAACGTTAAGAAGTATTTTTGCATTCATTTTTTGTTTTCTGTTTTTTCCTGCCATCTTCATGCCTGGATTCCCCCGCCCCGCCCTCACCTGTTGCTCCCTTTTCTTGTTGGCTTTCTGCAGTGGCCTGTGGTCTTTGTGGTCCGACTGAACGAAGGAACGCTGCCAAGCTTGCGGCCTATGTGTACCCAGACGCACACACAATCCCGCCAGCAGAAGGGGGCGCAATCTGGTGGTGCCCAGACGGATACTCTGAGTGAGTCTGTCCTTCGCCCACCTCCACACGCCTCGTATGGGCCTGGCTCTTCTTCGTTGAATTTGAACTCAAATTCAGGCGATTGGAGTAACACGGAAAGAGAGAGACAGCAGAACGGGGAGGAGGCCATCGCAGAGGAGAGACGGAACGCGTACGTGGTCAGTCAATCAATCAGTAAGCCTCAATCGCTTGTCTGAGAGCAAACGTCTTCGATGAGAAAGTCAGGAGTGGCGCCTTGTGTGTGTGTGTGTGTGTGTGTGTGTGTGTGCGTGCGTGTGTGTCTGTGTGTCTGTGCATTGTATGTGTGTCGGTATTCGTGTTCCTCTCTCTCTCTCTCTCTCTCTCTCTCTCTGTGTGTGTGTGTGTGTGGGTGGGTGTGTGTGTCTGAATGTGTGTGTTGTCTGTGTCTATGCATCGTATGTGTGTCGGTCTCTCTCTCTCTCTCTCTCTCTCTCTGTGTGTGTATGTGTGTGTGTGCGTGCGTGCATGTGGAATTCTTTTTGGAAAGCTGTCCTGGGCCTGAGGATAGTCTCCTCTATTTGGCGTTCCGTTCCTTACCGTCTAGATAGACTCCTCTTCTCTCCCCCATTTCCTCTTCTCTTCTCTTTTCTTCTCTGCGTGCTGATTCAGACTGCATCTCGCCCGTCTCTTTCCAATTGTTATTTTATGCACGATCTTCTATCGATGCGCTCCGCTCTTTTGTGAGGTGAACAAAACAGGCTGGTTGGGATTTGTTTGCGTCGGTGACTGCAGGCGCTGACCCGTGCGAAGGAGGTTTTGGTGCTCTCTTACATTTCGAGGGGGGCCTCCGGGGAGCAGGAGCAGCCTTCCAGGTTCCTCTTTGAGGCCGGACTCCTAGGAAATGAGAATTTGTAATACGAAATGTTAACATCGGTTGCTAGGAGTGACATGTCATGAATGCTGCTTTAAAGGGCATCTTGCAGATTCCTTTGGTGTGTTAATTAATATTTACACTGTTAAACCGGTTTTCCTTTACTTGTTTACTTTTATACTGAAAGGCGGGCAGGCTAGGAACAGATCTCAAATGCATCTCCCCCCTGAAAGATTATTCAAAGATATAAACCCTTAAAAACCTGTTATCTTACCTAACTTGTTATGTCTGTTAAAGTTTTTGAGTGCATGCTTTTGTATTTTAATTAAGTGCAATTGTCATTTCTTTTTTATTAATTCAATTTATTCAAATTAAAAATTAAAGTATCTTTTGAAATTCAAAAATAAAAAACAATATTAAATGTGTCGCAAAATCTCAGGCTGATATTGATTAATTGATTTATTGAATCTATATATTGAGTGATTAATTGATTGATTGATTGATTGGTTCCCTAGTTGGTTCCACGCTAGGCTTTCTCACTATATGTTAAGCTAGAGGTTAAGGTGTCGCCACGGCTAACAGGGCCCATAGTATTAAACAGGGCGGATATGGAAAAATAACAAAAACTTGTCAAAAAGTTTGTATTATACGTTTTTTTAAGTCAATATTATGCGACTCAATAAAAAAGAGAGAAACCTGGTAACAATTGTATATAGTAGAGTTTAGGGCCAAACTTTAGGCAGAACACATGCGGGAACTAATTAGGCTAGTGATTAGGGGGGCCCTAGGCTCTCCATACGTAAAAAAATAAAAAAGTTAATTACCCCAAATCACTTTTACTTTTTATTTTTTTATTTATTTTTTTGAAGTAGACACTTCAAGTTCGAAGCTCAAAGCCCAGTTGACGCACAAAAATAAAAAAAGAAAAAAACTAATTCAGGTTTTGACCTAAATTTATTTATTTATTTTTTTAAGTATGGAGAGCCTAGGGGGGGCCGAAATAGTGACCAGATTTGATTTGATTTGATTTGATTTGAGGTAGGGCTTAATCTCAAATCAAACCTGCCTACCTCAAATTAAACCTTAGGCCTGAGAAACTTTAGCATGATAGGGCCTATCAAATCCTATCAAATCTACTTCAAATCTGACCCTTTAACCTCAAATCTTCAAGGTCAATCCGTCATCCAGTCTCTTAAATGAGCCTCGATAAAAGCTTATGTAAGCTCTTAGCTTTGATAATAGCTCATTAATTTTGAGAGTCTTAATTTAGCTTTTAGTATAGTTTTTATAATGATTTTTTAGTTTCTAGGGCTTTCTAGGATTTGCTAGTGGTGTCGACTGCTAGATCGACTATGTCATGTTGTCTTTAATACTGTTGAGAGTGACCTCTTGACTTCTAGCTTGACTTGAACATATCAATCAATCAATCAATCAATTTAACCTCAAATCCAAAGGTGTTTAATCATGGAATATATTTATTCACTAGTTACTCACTTCAAAAGTAATATATTCAGGAATATATTCCTAAATGAATTAATGGGGGGTTCGGAGGGCTAAGCCAAAGATTGGACGTCCCTCTGCAGCTTCTGGCTGTCACGCCGCTGAAATTGCCTAGTAGGCAATAATATTATCGCGTGTATACGATTTTATAAGTTTATCAGGTGGTGGCTGAACTGCTTTGAAGCATACATATAGCATATAAATCTAGGTATGAGTCCTGCACTGGACGTGTAGAAGCCTCTAGAGAGTACTCCCAAAACCACCTCCCTGACATTATAAGCCACATGAATTTGAAGTCGCTCTCGACCGTCTCTCTAGCCGCCTCTCGTGGATGGCTTCTTGGAAGCCTTTTACCAGCTAGGCCTTTTAAGTACCAAAAGTATTAAAGACTAGTAAAAATCAAACTTTGGCTAATTAATCACTTTATTCAATCACATTCAATCACTTCATGGGATAATTGAATATATTCTAATCACAAGTGACTAAACACCTTTGCTCAAATCTGGTCAGATTTAAGGTTGAAGCTCAAATTAAATTAAATAAAATCGTATCAAATCAAATCTACTAGAAAAATCATATATATATAATAGCGAAAACAGTCATCTCAGTCTTACTTCATGCTCATTGGTCTAGTTATTGATTCAATGTTACATTCATTATATAATTTATATTAAACCAAATGATAAAATCATGTTTAAAACGTACACATATAAAAAGCTTGTAAAACATCTACACTGGAACTATAGTGCGTCACAATAAGAATTTCCAGAACCTTTTGTTTGTGTCACAATGATTTGTGACACAATAATTGTGATTTTAAGAGCTTTTGACTGATTCAATTAAATCACACTTATGTGTGAAAAAAATAGTTGTAGATCGCGTGTTTGCTGTGTTTGGCGCGGCTTGGCGCGCATCGGGGGGCAGCGTTACAGCCACGCGGACCGGCTCCGTGTGGCTTCCGCACGTGAGCGCGTCAGGTCCTGCATGACCCCGCGAAGGAGACGGCAGCACGCGGAGGACTCGTGTGAGCTGTACTAGCCAAGCCGAAACGGTCAAGCCATGTCCCGCTTCATTATAGATTCCCAACACACATTTCGATTCGACCATCTGTGTGTATCCAGCCAACCGATGCACGCCTTTCCTCTGCCTGATTCCCATACAAAGTCACATCACATTGCCGTTTTCCAATCACTCACGCAGCATCCTCTTCCAGTTCTCATAAGCCGTCCGTAAAAAATACATTACATCAAAACGGCGGTATCCTTTTCGCCCAGCATGCAAAAACAAAAAGCTTCATGAACTTTCCTTTCCTTATACCTGAAAGTCAGAATTGATAGCTGTAGTCTTGCACTCAAGCATGCACTCTGCCTGCCCTCTTTACCTCATTGGTTTGAAAGGTTGGACAAAACAGCAGAGTCGAGAGCGCTGAGATTCCGTCCATGCTTCGAGTCCTTGCTGAGGTTTCTCCTCTCCACCTCATCCCCAGCGCCGCCTTGGAGCTTCCTCTCAGCAGCCGTGGCTGTGGGGGTCTCCAGTGAGACTCCGCCCCTCAGGTTTCTCTGGCTGGCCTTCTCGGCGTCTGTGCTGGCCTGGAAGTAGTTAGCGCACACGCCGCCGACGTAGGCAGGCTCACAAATTCCGCTGTGGGCTTGGAAGGGACTGTACTGCTCGCAGTAGGCTCTGGGACCGCAGTGGGTGCAGGCGTAGTCGCAGCAGTAGTCGGTGCGATCGGCGTTGCACGGGTTGGTCTGACCGTCATGGTTTTGGTCCACAAAGATACCGGTATCTCGGGGAGTCGTGGATTCCGAATCGCACACCTGCAAGAGGCCGGATGATGAGAGAAAGGAAAGGAAATGAGGAAGAAGAGCAAATCCAAAAGAGACACGCGGATGAGATGCTACGTGTAGAGAGACATTGATGCGAACTGGCACGGGGTAAATATCTTATTGGAGGCGAAGACAGATCTCAATTTGGAACGGCAGCAGACGGAAAAGAGTCACAATCAAAGGGAAGAGAACGGAAAAGATGAGAAAGGATGGCTGGAAGCAGATGAAGAGGACGATGTGTCCTGATCAAGGCTGTCGACCAAAGGCTGTCGAGCAAACGGCCTTTGCAGACGGGAGACGCCAAAAAAGACCAAAAGGAGACGTGAAAAAAAAGATGAAGGAGTCACGCCATCTCTATTCAGCACACCTGGAAGTAGTTGGCACAGATGCTGCCAACATAACTGGGCTGGCAAACTCCGCTGTGGGCCTGGAATGGGCTGTACTGCTCGCAGTAACTCCGTGGGCCGCAGTGGGTGCAGTCGTAGTTGCAGCAGAAGTCAGTCCGATCTGCATTGCAGGGATTTGTGTTTCCGTCGTGTCCCTGATTGCAATAGATTCCCTGCTGTTCCTGTGCCATAGTGAAGACAAGGAGACATCCAGCAACAAAGAAAGAGAAGGCAGTTTTCATGTTTAATGGGCAGGTTAGGGATGAGAACAGGAATAAACAGCTCGGCCTGGTCAGCTCTAAATTGAGCACAGTTGATGAGAAGAAAAAGGACGTTCTGGAAACAAAATCTCTGCTGCGATCTCCAAGATATTGGTGACTGCTATCCCCCCAATTTGCTGTGACTGTGATGATAGAATCACGGATTTGTTTCCCCCTTTTTTCAGCGAAAGAAGCGGGCAGAAGCAGAAACATGCAGAAACTATCCTAATTTTAAATTTGTGCACAGCTCGCCGAGCGCCGGCCGCACGCGCGCACGGGCGGGACCCGGCGCGCGCGTCTTTTTGCAAGCAGGCCGGGCCCGACCGCGCATGCATCGGGACCACGCATTGCATGCATGCTCTTTTTTGTGCGCGCGGTCGCCGGGGGGAGCTGTTATGCATGCCGTCTCCATGCATGCTTCGGAAGGTCAAAGAAGGATCTTTGGACCTGCTATGCTTGCCCTGCCAATCAGTACAAATTCGCCTTCATCTTTGTACCAACGAGGCAGCCAAAGGGGCCTTCGCTTGTCTGACTGCCGAATCATTTTGAGGGGACAGAAGTTCTGACTGCGATCCATTGAGGAGACGGAAGATCGACACGAGATTCATTTCCTGGAATGAACAGCTAGGCGGCGGGTCTGTTTGAAAGAAGGGCGTGTTAACTGAACGACCATTCAATGGTGGCTTGACCACGGTAAGCGGATCCCCAGATTACCTGTGAGAGGCTTTCTGTGAGCTGCTGCCCTCAAGAGAGACTTGCCATGGGCTTGGCGTTCGTTCTCGGGGACAGAACAAGACAGCAACTCTGCAGATCCCTTCTCCCTCCAAGACGGAATGCTTCTCCTTCATTTTCCTTGGCTCCGAGCCTTCTGATGCTCATCTCCACATTGCTCCTGACTCTTTCTGTGTGTGTGTGCGGGGAGTCTGGGGATCTCCTTCCGTCTCCTCCGTCTCCTTCAAGTCTGCCTCCGTCTCTAACTCTGTCTCTGAGGGCCTCCGCCAGTCTGCACTGGAGTTCTAGCTCACCGGGAAAAATGCAGAGGCGTCCTTTGGCTGTGATCCAGCGCCCGCGTCGAGACACAGCGGCAGCATTCCTCACGGCAGGAACCCACACACCAAGAGGCAGAGGGCGGCAGAGACAGAGAGAGAAGACTTCCTTTCGTCCCATCCCGAAAGAGGTCGACGAATCTTTCGACAACAATTTGCACCTTCTACCGGGCAGTCAAAATTTTGAGGGGCCAAGAGGAGCAGCCTGGCCTCTCTCGGTACTTCTTCCAGCTGGCGGTTCAAATCCGAAGGGTGTGTGCCTGGGGAGTTCCAAAAGAGACTTGGAGTCCGACGTGGGTGAAGGAAACGGGAAAGGAAATGGAGAAGATGGCGTAGGAGAAGGGGGGGAGAGTTTCAATTTGGAGGCAGCAGCAGGAGGCTCTGCAACAAACGGGGAGGCCCTCGGGGTTGAGTCGCCTTTTCCCTTTGCAGTGCTTGGCACCCTTCTGTTGATTTATGTCAACAACCAGTGGAGCCGCACGCTGTCAGTGAGGGAGGACGGAGGGAGAGGCTGCGGGGAAGAAACATGGAGAGGGATGATCTTTTGGTCTTCTTTTTTCCTTTGCCCGCCTTATTTCTTTCCTTAGCCTTTCGTCTCTCTCTCTCTCGCTCGCTCGCTTTCTTTCCTTTTTTTGTGCTTTCTGTCTCTCCTGTTTCCTTCGTTTGTGCCTTCCTTCCACTTATCCATCCATCCATCCGTTCGTCCGTCCAGTCACTTTTTGTCTGCGGTTCAATCGGTCCATGCATCCAATCAGTTTCTATGATTGCCTTCCTTGCTGCCTGCCAGTCAGTCTGAGTCTGCCTTACTGAACCTTGTAGGATTGATCTGTCATCTCCTTTTCTCTTCTCTTCTCTTCTCTCTGTTTTGGAAAGGTTTAGACGGGCAGAAGACTCCCGCAGCTCAGCATGACTCTCCTTCTCTTTTCCCACATGCAAGCATTCGAGAGAATGGACTGAAACGACGGTCGCTCCATCGATTGTCTTTACTTTGCGTCCTTGTCCTGTCCTCAACTGCAGTAGTTTTTCTCTCTTTCACCTCTCTCTGTCCACTTTCCGCTTTCTCCGCCCCCCCCCTTCCTGTTTCGGTCGGTCTGTCTACCGAAATTCTCTTTCTCTTTGTGCATGTCTACATATGGATATGTATTCCCTCTCTCACCCCTGCTCTCTCTCTCTCTCTCTCTCTCTCTCGCTCGCTCTCTCTCTCTCTCTCTGTGCATGTATGTGTGTATGTGTGTATGTGTGCACGTGTGTGTGTGTGTGTGTGTGTGTGTGTGTGTGTGTATGTGTGTATGTGTGTGTGGTTGTGTATGTGTGTGGTTGTGTATGTGTGTGGTTGTGTATGTGTGTGGTTGTGTATGTGTGTGGTTGTGTATGT